>CM026161.1:14413638-14448861 GCA_014825975.1 Bombus haemorrhoidalis
ATTTTCTATTAAATTTATGTCTGCACTAAATGTCTCGCAACTTCTAATATATTATAATTAATTATAATTTGAATATACAACATATATTCAAATTGATTCGAAATTTTATTTTATGAATATATTGTATGTACTATACAATCCATTTTGAAATTTTATTAGCACTATAGTGCCACATGACTATCATCAGTCGTATCAGAAGATCTTCAAACAAAACTGAAAATGTATACAGAAGCTTCAAATTGAGTTACGTTTCGCAGAAATAGCAAAAATATTTAAATTATTGTTGTTAATAAACCTTAATATTTTCAGCAATGTTAATACGCTGAAATGCTGTATACGAATTTTCTATTAAATTTATGTCTGTACTAAATGTCTCGCAACTTCTAATATATTATAATTAATTATAATTTGAATATACAATATATATTCAAATTGATTCGAGATTTTGCCAATATAAACGTGACTGTTGTATCACATTTCGATGCTAATTAAATTTCAAAATGTTTCATGTAACACAGATAACACTATATCGATGAAAATTGTATTATACGTAATTCGTAATTTATTACGTATTCAAATACTACCATGAGTCACTGTATATGTTGTATATACATATATGTATGACATATGCGCGTGTGTGTAGCCCTGTCGGCAAAGATCGATCGATCGATACCTTGTATCGTTTACGTAAACCCACCCTCGGCGCACTTTATTTTCACTTTCTTTTCACCCTTTTTTTACCGAAATATTTTCTTATCCTGGTTTCTTTTATTTGCACCCGTTTCAGACCCACCTGTAGTCAAGCAAAAAACGAAGATAGTTATAGAAAAAAAAGTCAAATGAAAAACGCATAAAAAAGAGAAAATACAAATTTGTATGTACGAGAGAGAGAGAAAGAGAGAATTGACTGCGGAGCCTGTGAATCCTCGCTGTCGGCGCATTTAGAAACCCTCCCCTTCCGGAATTAGCTTGAAAATGCATTAGGACGTTGATGTAAGTTCAACAGAAAGCAGGCATATAAGTGTGCGCATTTTAAACTGTATTTATAGAGTGTGCCGAAAATATCCGACCACGAAAGCGGCCTTTATTCATCCGTGCCGTGATACACACGGATTTTTCCACGAAGAAAAAGCGAAAGGTAGATTTTTATAATCGTATTTTTCATTGTACGATTGATTTCGTCATGTCATGCTTTGCTACTTTTGTGATATCTAGTTGCGGAGCTTTTATACGTTTATAAGAAAATTAAGGATGCAAAAGTGCATGAGATATAAATAAATTGCAAAAACGCATGTAATCTTCAAACATAACAAACCTAAAATACAATATTTAGGTAATATTTCTTTATATTTATCTATAAAAACGTAAATTTGCATAAATGTCAGCAATCTGTTACTTATCTATTCTTTCAATCGTCCCTTTTATTATTACAGTGTTTTTCATTGAAAACAACATGACAAAAGGATAATTTCGGAACACTTTATATTAGCAACTAAGAGATCGATTCGAGACGTCATTTTGTTTCTTCAACGTTCTCTTAAGTCATCTCAGATTTTTCCACTTTTTCTCCGAAAAGATCGAATGAACTGATGGTAAAGAAAATAAAGCAAACGTCTCAGATCGATGATAGACAATTTAGTTATTTATTTTTCTATTGTTTCACTGCTATGTACCGCCAGGAAGTTGCAGTTTCCTTAGCAGGACTCTCGTTCTGGCTCAAATGTACCATGTACACAGAAGGCTGGATAAACGCATCTTAAATCCTCTTTCAGAAAGACTGCGTGCGTTTGTGTCCTCCGTTAATTTTTCTTCCTTTTTCTGTCCATTTTTGTTTTTAGTTTGTCGTCTTATCGACGACCGTCGATACCGCGTCGTATTTTGATTTCGCGTAGCCAGGTGTTAAATCATCTGAGATTTTTAGTGCCTGAAAGCGACGTAAAAGTCCATTCGTGAAGACGCGGGGGCAAATTTTTGTAATTTTATCTTCGTTCAGAACTGGAGAATTTATTGAGAATTGCACGACTATACGTGTACAGCGTATACTTTGTACATTTAGAGAATTAATATATTATTATCCCTGTACACTACCATAAGTTCGTGAGTTTAAAAGTCTGTTCCCCAGTCTTTAATCGTCCAATTGAAGATACGCGTAAAACATTGCATGGTATTCTTACAAAAGATCAATCTTCGATTCACAATCTATTAATTGAATTAATGAGGTACGAGTGTTAGAATAATCAAGCAGGATCAACAAGTTTAATCTTTTCGTTGAGAAATTCTTAAGTGTTTAATTCGTTCTATAATTAAACGTTTCTCTAAGAAATCTCTCACACATACACGCATCGCGAAGTAATAAATACTTCCAAACAATTGAATTCGTTTAAATTGCGGTCGCCATCCCAAACTGCGTGACTCGAGCATGATCGTTTTCGTGAAAAAAGAAAACTTTTGGAAAATCACGGATTCCGTTTCGGTTCGCCGAACGTTAAGCGCTAGATGTTAGCTTGGAACATCAAGACGAATTTCCATCGAGAACAGACGGAATCACTGGCGACGACTGTGCGTTAGGAACTCGGTGCACTTGAATATCCTTTCAAGTGGTTCTCGCGACGTTCCTCCAGAAGAAGAAAAAAAAATCGCGTTGTCACTGCTGTATATATTTACTAAAGGATATTGCTTGTATCTTGTATGTATGAAAAAAGGTATCTACTCGTATGTTTGTATATTATAAATATGTACCTACACAGATATACATCAACATACATATATACACAGACACAGATACACACGGACATGCATACATACTCGTATGTTTGTATATTATAAATATGTACCTACACAGATATACATCAACATACATATATACACAGACACAGATACACACTGACATGCATACATACCCGAGTTACACACTGATATACATATATATATACACACACATAAACACACGGTCGATTATCATGTACATCGATGCATTTATTATGGCGCGTGCGACCGTGTGCACTCACTCGCATTTCCCTCAAGAGTCACAATCTTGATACCTCATTTTGCTTGTACACGGCCGATCGCAGCGATAATGTACGATATAAGGGTGAATAAATTATTGTTGCGTTCTATTTATTTATCGAAGAACGGTGGTCCTGCCATCGTAAAAAGTTCCGAGTCGCACGTAGGAAGATTTCGTTCGATTCTCGAGGGAGATCTTCCATTGGCAATAATTGTTGTAACAATAAAGTTTGCGATGAAAATTGTTCGTCTTGCATATTGCACTCTTGTCCCTGTGTTCTTTTCATTCGTTCCCATGTTTTAGGTGTAAACGGTGGTTTAGCTAAATTAAAGGTGAGTCGAACGAGTGGAAGAGAATTAAGGCTTGACAATTGATCATTTTGATTATGTTCGTGTCTCGTCCGATTGATCGATCGCGCATCAATTGCAGCGGAGAAATTAAGGTGTATGACAAAGTAGGGGCTAACGAGAAGGTGACTCAACTTACTTATAAAGGCTTATGTCGATGAAGCAGAATTAGGACAGAAGTGCCTCGACCTCGCCGGTGCAATATATCCTGCATAAGGTAAGTACTAACTAAGGACACGTACGCATACGTTGAAATAATGACGGACTGCTTTATAATAAGCATCCTAATTGTTGCTTCAAGGTTGCCTTCTCTGTTAATTGCTGGCATACCGCGATAATAACTGATTCGATAAACCCTGCTGCCTTATGAAACTCGGTGAAATTAAAAGTAACATCGCGCAACTTGATTTCATTTAATTTTTTAATTACAGAAGACCGTTAAAAGAAGTACGATCTTTTGGATTTTTACTGACTTGCTCTTTGATCATTAAGCCATCGAGAAAATTTTTCTTTTATTACCACATTAAAGATCAGGTGGTGAAAGTTAACATGTAAACATAGCGTTATTGAAAAACGTATACGTACATTGAAAAGGATAACACTTTATGATAATCGTATGAATGCTTTAACTGTTTTTAATACTGCTTCGTACAATTCTAGAATCTTGGGTTTGAAAAAGTAGTCTACACAATGCTTGAAATTCTCTTTTATAAGCGCAATATGAAAAAGCAAAATTCAAGAATATACAGACTAAAGAAAAAATATCGTGCAAATCCTTGGAATTTTCTCTTATCTTATGATATTGGGAAACATAATCGTGTAAGTTGAGCGAAGAAGACCGCAGATAAAAGATTATCTCAATGAATCACTGCACTTCAATGCGTTAATTAAGAAAAATGAAACAGACCGACAATAATTAATTGAATTTTCTATGCTGCGTCCATATGATCGCGTGTTCAGATCACATCGGAGGTAAACAGACGCGGCGTATTCATTGACTTTTCGCCGGTGATCGGTATGTCAGAAGTACGCTCATAAACGCACACGAGCCAGTACTTAAACAGACAGTATATAAGTCAAGGCTGCGCAGGGACCCTTACCTACTTTTTCCTTTTACGGTATTGAATCGGACCGATGCATGAATGTATGGGATGTGGTGACCGATAAACTTACGCAAAAGATTTCGCGCGTCGACAAATTGCCTGGCGAAATCTTCACCGTTCCCATCACCAACGCATTCCATTGAAATTAAGTCGTCAAATCAGACGATTACCATATAAAGACTGCGTGTCGAAATCTAACATAAGGATCAAGTATAATATTCGGCAAGTTTCGATAAGATCACTATCGAAATTACGTGCGATTTTATAAAATGCTCATTTGGAAAATGCTCGAATTATTCGACAAATCTTGAAACAATTACACAAACGACCAGGCTAAAAGCGTTGTCCGAGTCATTGCGAATTGACCATGACACGACTTGACTCAAGGAGACCGAGCGAGATACCTATAACCCCAATGCCAAAATTGTCGCCGCCTAATATTAGGATCTTCCTGCTGGAGACGCGATACACGGGACATTGTCATTGATCGTGTATTTTTATCTTTCACACGTTATATTTCCGTCTTGCGTATGGCCATACAATTGATACCCGTTTTAAGAAATCTTTTCCACGAAGATTATCTTATCTGTCACGATAAATAATCTACGTATTATTTATTGGGACCAACAGTGGTAAGTCTTTCTTCCTTCTTTCTAATTGGGATTAAGGTAATCGAAAAAGAGTATCTAAGTTTTTATAGCAACTTTGCAATAATCCCGATGACTTTGATCTTGGTATCTATGGAAACTGGCTCAAGGAATTACGAACGTAATCTCGAACGAATTTACCTTTTTTACTGACTTACTTTACAGTGTTACTTTGCTTCCTTCTTAGTACAATTATACAATTTCTGTCCAAAATCTTCTAATGATACCCTCTATCCTCAGTTTTAGTCGTAACAACATATTTTCCCCTCTTTTAAAGACAGTTTTAAGGATCGAAGATTCTTTCGAAGAATCAATTCGTCATTCTGAAGATCTCCTGCATTTCCACTATCAAGGTATAAATCTCATATTCATAATGTAAAAATATGTATAAATTCCTACTATTTGTAGGAAATAAATATCAATAATTGCGCTATGTATGATTCTATTTAACATATGTAATTTACAGCGAAATTTTTTTAACCCTTTTTTAAAAGCGGAATATTTTGTTCTCGCATCTATTTCAAGAGCACTAATGTCTCAAATGTACTAATCCTTCTACGAATTTTCAATACAATCACTTGCAAGGTAATTATCACCGCGTTACTTGCTCGAGAGGAGGCGACAACAAGAAGAAAAAAACTCGATGCCTCGAGTATGCCTCAAACTCTATCAAACACACCACTGTCTTTTCCCAAATACTCTCGATTTCGGATCGCCCCGTTGGGCAAGAGCTCTCCAGGATCCGAGTGAAAATAAGCGGCGGTCCGATCGGGCGTTGTAGCGTCGCCGATTCTAAAGATAAATTCCGCAGCGGTGTATGTTTTCACAAGCCCGTACGTAGAAAATCCTCACCGCGAGTCTGTACACGTACAGTGTACACACGCACACACACAGAGAGACGCATATACGCGGTGTGGTAGGGATAAGAGACGTCAGAAAACGAGAGAAAGAGAGAGAAAGAGAGGCGCGTCCTGGCGCGCGACGTCATCGTCGTCTTTTACGATCGCGAGGAGAGAAGCCCGCGAGAAAAGGTGGGAGCCACGACGAACGGTTGTAGCCGAAGCTTTCAGCGACCAGTCGAGACTTAGCCTGCGAGTCAGACGCATCCCAGACGACGAACGAACCTGAATACTTGCCCCGTGAGTAAGCATGTGCACTTTTTCCAGTCCGTACCTACGTCCGATGCAACGGCCTGCTCGAGTTTCGCCTTTCGACCTCGCGTGTCTTGCAGGACCTTCCTGGATCTGCTCGATCGTGACTCTCGTTCCCTCTAACATCATCAATGTGTGTGTCTGTCTGTGTATGTGTGCGTGCGTGTGTGTGTGTGTATGGGTGGGTGGGTGGGTGGGTTGTGCGAGAAAAAAAGTGACGTGAGTAGAACGTGCGTGTCTCTTTCGTGTGCAGGAAAGTGAAGAGGGTCGATCGCTATCGGAGCCAGAAATCAGTTTTCGAATAGAGGCGGATGATCTTGCAGGTCGACAACGATTTTGCCTTGAAAAGGAGTTGAACCAAGTGGTAAACGAAGCTTGCATCGTCTTATATTTGATCCATTTTCTTTTTTAACCGATAGAGATTCAATTGAGTTGAGAGAGAATTGATAATCGGAACGAAATCATTCGCACTTCGTGCGTGCGATTTTAAAAAGCAATCGGTTATTATGCAAATTTTGGCGGTCGTTTCGTAACGTTCAAGCTGCCGACCCGTTGTCAATCGTGGATGCAGCCTGAGTTGGTATTTGCCAGAAAAACTGTGACTCATAAAAAGTTTCAGGCATTCGCGCGTAACCGCTGTGACAACATTGTCCCAGACTACCGATTTCCTTGCTGTGCCAGAGTAGACAGGAATTTCTAACTGCGAGATAGCAGATCGCGGTCACGATGTTGTTCCGGACGCTCGCTGATAACAAATTCTCGAAAGAACCAGTGCAAACGTTACTATATTCTGCTTTTGGTGTTCGTTGATAGAAATTGACAGAGGAACGTTTTAATGTCCCATTAAAAAGTGCCTACTAATTTATTCAGAATACTTTAATTCGTTTGATAATTTATTACTTCATTATCGCACTTGTATCGAATTTTAATTCAAGAAATTTATTAAACAAGGTTGAATTTCTATGTCACGATCTAGGTCGCATTCTTTTCGCACACAAATTTCTTATGTGCTCCAAAAAAGATGTAGAACGATCATCATCATGACGTAGGTGGATTATGCAAAAATTTCCGCATCAAGTGTCAGAAATTGTTACGATAGGAGGTCTGGTAGGGAGGATAATTTTCTTTCGAGCGTAATCAGACACCGATCCGAATGTAGTAACGAAACTCGGCTGTGCGTAACCCGAAAAGGTTCGACGGCAGGCGACTAGCGACGATTCCACCCTCTCCTCTCGCGTGTAAAAATAACCCTCTCCTTTCATACAAGCTCCTTTGCGATCCAGCAGCTGGGCTTATTTTTTATCCATCACTATTTCGACTGTGTGCTCGGAGACTTTCGATAGGCCTGACTTCGTCACAATCCATACACTAAAAACAGAAACGGAAGAAAAAATCCCCACCTTCGATTAGGTATCTTTTCCCATTGTATCTTCTTCTTCTTTTTTTTTTTTTTTTTTTTTTTTTTTTTTTTTTTTTTTTTTTTTTTTTTTTTTCTTAATTCTATATTTCATCTTTGCAAAGACTTTATTATGGATATATTATGATGACGTCATCGGTTTGATTTCGAAGGTATTTAAGTTTCACAGAGTAAAAGTGAGAAGTGATGACACAGTGAAGAAGTTCGTTTCTTCGGAGCATTGTGTCTAGAATTTCTGCTTCCTTGAACTGGTTGAAACTTCGTTTTCTTTCCTCTTCGCTTCTCCGGCAGCTCTGATTACGAGCGAGCCAGGAACCGTGCGCATTCGTTCGTATAGATACCAATGATACGGATGCAGAGATTCATACACGCGTAGTTTCAAGTAGAGTACCAACAAGTTCTTTAACCCTGCTACGATTCTCAGATCTTTTACGTTTCAATCATTCCCTCGCTCCAACCGAAGAAGAGACTCTGAACAGATTAATGTTTTAAGAAAATCATTATTACGCAATAATGTATTACACAGTAACGGCTAATCATTCGTATCAATAACAATTCTTTAATACCTTCCTCATACTTTAGAGGTTGTCGAATCATAGAAAAGTGCGATTTGGTTAAAAATATTTCAAAGAACACGGTAAGCTTGAGAAACTAAACTGAACTTTCTATAGTCTGACTCTATCTTCTTGCTTCTCGTTTCGATATCAAGTTTCACTTTAAAAGCTTAAAAAAGAAAAAAGAATTGGAAAGTGACCAACCACTGGCAACTCTCGATTAAAGTTTCGCTGCTTCCTTAGAAATTAAATCGCGCCTTTTATGATCTATGTCCGTGTGCTTTCTTTTCATTCCAATGCCAAATTTAAATAAAGAAACCTTAATAAAGAAAAAAAAAAAAGAACCGAACAGTGACACTCACTGTTAACGTCCCTGATTAAAATTTCACTCTCGGCGAAAGAATTCCATTCTGAAAGCGAAACAGGATGGAAAAAACAGTGGAGATAGAACGATCCTGGAGGAAACAATGTCTGGAATGTTTCCACGAAGAAAATTAACCCGTTCGTGGCTCTGTCCTGCTGGCCGTATCGGTACCCTCTCGTCCTCGCGATGCATCGGTTTCGCTCGTGTAGTGAAACGAGCGCATAAAATGCGAAAGCAGCGAGCCCGCGAAGAATCCTCTCGTTTCGCCTTGGTTCGTCCTGGAGGATCGCATACCTGAATGTCTGACGTCACGAGAGAGGAAGAAAGACGGCCGGAGCAGCGAAGACGTTTGATTTTATATATACGGACACGGTACAGAGCCCGGGCCTTCTTGAGCAAGAACCTGTCTCTATAAATAGGATATCCGGTCGTTCGCTAATTATACTTCGATGCATGCTGTCCGCATAGCGAGAACTTGCACGAATTTGCGGCCGATCCAGCGATTTCTATGGTAATTACCGTCGCGTTGCGTTTTTAAGAGATAACTTTGAGCTTCAACTTCTAAAACAAACGAGAGGGAAGAGAGAAATAAAAAAAAAAGGGATATAAAAGAACGCTGGTCAAAAAGACATGAAATATATAATATAGGAGAACGTTCGACGAAAAAAGAAAAGAATGAAATAATTAAGTCGCGGATAATTGCAATCTCGATTCGTCTCACGGTCATTGAAATCTCCGGCACGATGAACGCGCGCGAACTCGATCATTCTCCTTGGGAATCGATCGAGTTATACGGATCGAGCACCAAGGCAGAATTAAAAAGTACAATTTGCCGATCGAAGATAAAAGCGTATGGGAAGGAATACGGTTTACGTGCTCGAGAGAACGCATATTCGAGAACGTTAAGATGATAATGGAGACGTCCGTTGCTGTTCTAGATACGTTGTCTTTTTTTCTGGTAAACGAGTGAACAAACCAAACCGCCACCATGGACGCGATCAAGAAGAAGATGCAGGGAATGAAGCTGGAGAAGGACAACGCGATGGATCGCGCGTTGCTCTGTGAACAGCAAGCTCGTGATGCAAATGCGCGAGCAGAGAAGGTAAATGTTTAAAATTTTCGGCGTATTATGCGTTTCAGTTGGAGGACCCGAAATAACTCCTGACAAACTAAGAATGAAAAGTAACCTGATGTAATAAAAAAAAAAGAAATAGCAAAAATGTCTATTTACCTGCTTTGCTAAAATGGGAAATAAAAATAACGATGAAATAATCGGAAAGTGATAAAAACGCGTTATAGGATTGGCATCTGTTCAAAAACGTTAATTATATATCTGGAGTGTTTATACCTGTTCTCTCTGCCATAATCGTATATATGCAACGAATGTGTAATTATCTTTATTGCGTTAACTATTTGATTTATAATATCCAACTTTGTCCAACAAAGGCTGAGGAAGAGGCGCGCGCCCTGCAGAAGAAGATCCAGACCATTGAAAACGAACTCGATCAAACTCAAGAGGCTCTTATGCAGGTCAATGCTAAACTTGAGGAGAAAGACAAGGCGCTGCAGAACGTAAGTTATTCGTAATATTCTATCGTCGTAGTCCTATCGTAATTTCTTATCAAATTTAAATTTTAAACCTCAGATATTTTAACCTTTCACGGCCAATTTGCAGTATATTAAATTACCTGATTTAGAAAGAGAAAGTTAGATAATTGATGTACACAAGATACTTGGACAAAGAACAACAAACATCATATAAGAAACATTTAAAAAATAAACTCAACCGGTTTTCGAATATGAAAACCCGCCAGTCTTTATCAATCACCGCGTTGTTACCGACAGAATAGTGACGTTCGAGCGCCATCAGATGTCGCGGCGATCGTGCGCAGGCGTTTCACAAGAAAAGAATAGGTTCTCCGCGAACGGAGCGCACAGTCGAGCATTAGTACGCGAAGCTGCCGCTTCGTTAGTTCGGCAGTGGTCGGCAAACTTCGGTTTCGTGTCGTAGTTTATGGTAGGGGTAACCTGGATCGAGCATAGAGCAATAAGCGGAGAAAGAGAGAGAGAAAGCAAGAGCAAGATAGAAATCAGACCAGGACGGTGCAGAGAGCAGAGACCAACGTGTCTCCTCTCGTGCATGCGTTCGTCTGTACGAAACGGTGGTGTGTGTGCAACATAGAGAGACAGACAGAAGGACGTATGCGTGGCGCGGTGAGAAACGTGTTACGAACAGTGACAGACAAGATGGCGGTGTGTCTTGTGCAGTAGTAGGAACAGTGGTGCGTAGAGTACATTAGAAGGATAAATAGTGGAAGAAAGGGGTTAGGTGAAAGGTTTAGCAGCTGGATAGTATGGAACAAGCTCTTACAACGACCACGAGACGTCGCGGTCATCAACATCATCCGCGGTACACTACGCGTCGACGTATCGATGTCTCCAGTAGAGGACCCGCGCAGTGTGGCCCTGCTGATATCGTTAAAGATACGCCGATTGGTAACAACGAAACGCCAACGACTACAACGTCATCGAGACTCGATGAAAAAAGCACTGTCATTGGTACGGAGTGTTCTACCGCGGTGACAGTACCCACGATCGTCGGCCCGAGATGGTTGCAGGATCCGACGGCCACTACTGTATCCTCAAAAGACGGCAACAAGATAACGAACAAGCCCGAAGATGATGACAGAGAGAATATCCGACACAGGCTCGCGCAGTGTAGCCTGGATGTTCTCAATGAACGACGCGAAAAGTTCGTGCCTGATAGAAACGAGAACAAGAGCTGTGACAGCTACGAGACGGAACAACCATCGACTGACAAGCTTCGATTAAGGCCACGTGGGAACGAGATATGCAAAAACGAGTCGGACAACGAGACGAGGAGCAAAGAAACTTCACCGGAGCCTGAGCACGCGGTCGCGAGGGCTCGCGGTGACGGGAACTCTGACGACGAGTCGACCAACGTCGAGGAGGACCCTGAACTTGCTGAGCTTGCCAAGCTTAGGTGTCCTAGCGAAAGGACCGAGGTGCAAGCTGAAAGGGAAGCAAGAAGAAGAAAGAGATGCGCGGATTATCCTGGACTAGCTTTCGGATGGTCCATATTCTCCAGCGACACGATGATGAAATTCGGTCTCATAAGGAACGAATTGCAGAATATTATGGGGAACCAGCTAAAACGGGTCAGTATCGCATGATACATCGCTGATGCACCCGGTACGTAGGTAAACTAGCGTGCTGCGTGAAGGTCATCGTGTGACATGACCTTGACGCAGTTTGACGTCACGTCGGTCAATGGGTACTCCAGGGTCATACAGCCCTTGATAACGGAAAGAGATCATGACCAATGAAAATCTTGCTTTCTCTCTCCGACCATATTATACCACCCGTGTATATAATTCTTCATCTCTCTTGCATTTCTTTCTGTCGACGTTCTCCCAACGTTTTCGTCGAACGAGGTAATCTTCGTAAATTCGATACCTTATATGGTTGAGGGCAGGATAAAAATACGCGCGCAGTTAGGTTAGGTGATCTAGTGGTTAACCACGGACCCCACGGTGACGTTACACACCATTAAATCGTAGGTTGCTTGAGAAGGTTTACAAAGGAACATTGACGACTCTTGTTACTCTTTCTCACGTTTTAATTACACGCTCTTCTCTACCGACCATTCTGGAAAATTACCGAACCGCCGCGAATGCTGATTAGAGAAAGGCCGATTAATACATCGGAATTTCAGCCGTTGCCAAGTGAAAATCGAAATCAGTTTGCATTATCGCGTACTAAATAAATGATATACTACTTGTTGCGTTTAATAATACTTAAGAGAATCATTTGTAGCGCTTTTAGCGACAAGCGACTTCTTACAGAACTTAACGATGCACGATCGTCCGACAAAGGATACTTATTGTATAGGGTTACTGGACGGAGACAATGGATGAAGCGTAATTCTTTCATCCAATATGATAAATGATATTCTTATTTAGTCGGCTCTAAGCGATCGTACGCCCAGGTAATTCAAATTTTTCGATTATTTATGTACAATCACGTCCGATGCATATCACAATATGCGGCGTTCTTACCGATTCGTTTTTGGTTTAAGCCACACCTTTCGATTTAATATGACGCGTTCGTACAACGAGTGCAACATTGCCAAACTTGGAAGCTCATATTCAGTTTCATGAAGAACCTAACCTAACCTGATCAAGTGCAATAATATATCGTAAAATAACATTGTAACTGAAGTTTCTTGACGATTTTTAAACAATTTTAATACTTTTAACATCCTTTGGGAAATAGGTAAAATAATTCAACAAATAAAAGATATCTTCGTATACATATATGCTTTTGGAACACATTTCCAAAAACAAACCCCACCCTGCACTGGTAACACGCGTTAAACATGAATAGCACTCGTCAACATTCTAAAAATACGTGGCTGTTGGTACACGGATCCAGCGGCTCTTTTATTCGGCACTCTGAGAGAGCATTGCGTAAGCATAGCGCCCGGAACACGCTCCCACAAATCCGCTTCGTTATGAGCGTTTTATAAGCCGGTGACGATATAGAGTATGTGTAACACCGTTGCAAAATATTCATAACATATTGCACCGGAATTTGAAATGCGTTCTATACTTTATTGTCGACCTTTGAAACAAAGATCTGTTTCTTTACCCCGTTATCTTAGCCGATGTTTACACGTCACATTCTCCGCGATTTCACGCTATATCAACGTGCTGCCATCTATACTTACATTCTTCGCATAATTCTGATGGACGAGTTTCTGGATTCTCGAATTTACATTCAAATTCAGTTGATTGTTCTTAATTCGATGCTAACGTGGGATTTGCATATCGTTTGAATTATCGTAGAATGACTGAATATTAGAGATGGAGCTGCGGTAGTTTTTCATAAATGCACAATCATATATTTCTAACGTGTTATTTATACTTTGTAGTCACTTTTTAATATATGCAGATATAACTGTTTATTTTTTCTTCTGTAAAAAATACTACTGACATATAAAAAGAAGAGTATTAACTATACAGTTTGATGTATCCTGTAATTAATTCTTCGCGGCGCAAACTAGTAATTAAATTAATATGCATAGCCGGTCAAACTAGATAAAATGTATTGAATATTTAATTGAAATTACACTACATGAATCCAAATTAAGAAATATGATGCAAGCAAAATAACATTTAGTCTGATTTTCTCCCGAAATTATATTCTCGTATAAAACAATTACGTCCTAATTTATTAAAAATGTTCAATTAACGGTCGCAACTTTTATATGACGATATTACAATAATTCTCTTGCTCTGGAACTTCATAATAAAATATATTAGTATTTCCGGTAGCGCTTAAATCATATGATACAATCCGTTATTCGATTTGTCCATCATTGTGACTTTATTAAATCCCTCTAATGCGTACAAAATGAATAACAATTTATTACTAGGGGTCACATAACCGTTACATTACTGATCTCTATTATCATTTAAATTTCCGCGTCGCTCATCCATTTCATTCTACCTACACATCGTAAAACCGTCGATCATCGAAAACGATCAATTTTAGAAAAATTACGTCGGTACTGGAATTATCATTGGTGCGTAGAATAAATGCGAAATGCCCCTCACAGCGAATGAAAAGCAGAAGAAGCGAAACAACGCAGGAATTGTTGTCGACCATCCATTCGAACGGTTGGGCGCGCTTGCGACGGGCGCGGTATTTCCGGGGCTTTGCGCGCGACGACACGTCGATTGGCGTAGCGATACTCGGCGTGCGCATCATACTGTGACACGGTCTCGAAAAGAAAAAAAATAACGATTAAATCAATGAACCGACTCTTTATAAATATAGGCGTGGTCAGATAGGAAGTATTTAAACGATGAGGTCAATTGCAATTTGGTCAAAGGGAAATTTTCCACAAAATATCGTAGAAGAAACGTCATTAAGGGCAAGGGACTATTTGACGTCCGCAGAACGGTAGCGCGCATGCGCGTACTGACCGGGGGCGGCCATCTTGCTTTCCAGTCAACAGCAGCCAGTGGTCGTCAGTGTACGACAGCTCGGAGGCTACGAAACTCTCTCTCTCGCACGGGTACCGGTCGTCTATCGTACCCAGATATACTTTGTCTTCGTACGTCGTGTTCACCGGCTGTCTTAGATCCTCTATTCTTCCATTTATCGTTCGAGCATTATCTCGATCCGCGCACCAGACTCGTAATCGCGATATTTACAAGTGAGAAGACGATAACACGCGCGAATATCCAGCAGCATGTCGACGCAAGTGCAGGGCACCCTTCTCGACGTGCTCAAGAAGAAGATGAGGCAGACCAAGGAAGAAATGGAGAAGTACAAGGATGAGTGTGAAGAGTATCAGAAGCGGCTGCAAGTGGAAGTGATACGCCGCGAGGAAGTGAGTGAGAAAATTACCTCAGCTTCGTATTTCGTTCGTTTTTTCTGCCTACGAATTGGCTCGATACAATGTAGGGTTCTTTGTCGAGGATATTTTTCCAGTTTCCTCTGTTTCGAGTTATTCCATTCTCTGGCATAACCTGACCTATCATCGTATGAGATAGCTCGTGAGTCTCGTCAATCGTTTCACGATGCTCGAACAGGGACGTGAATTAAACTCACAGAAGGGAAGAATTCAGTGAGGTTTGTCAATTTCGATGTCTGATTTAACAGTCGTACGAAGTGCAACGATCGCAAAGCCAATCGATTCATCTCGTGATCGATTCATTGTGCGGTTAATTTCATCGAGAACACGTAACGAACTGTACGGTTCACGGCGTGTCTTTACCGGAAATATGGTGCTCAACTTCACTCGGTATTCGCCTGGAAAAGTATCGATCGGTTTGCGTGAGAGAAACTTGTTATATTGAAGAAAAATGGATACGTTCTATCGAACGACATCACGTTTCGAATATTTAACCTAAAAGATAGGATAGTAATCATGTTTAAAGTCGATGGACCTTCGATGGATATCATTTTTACCTTTGTACACGAAACGCTGGAGCCGGCGTCCACACGGCTATAGGATCGATCGTGAGTGTCAGGCAGCCAGGCACGTCGTCGTCAGGCTGGGTTGTGCCTCTGGAGAGGGCAGCCAGGGGGATATAGAAGGGACACCGACTCGACTCGCACTCGAGACATTCTTGATACAACGAGGACCGGCTTGAAAACTTACCTCTGTCGCTACTCTTGAGCCTTAATCAAACAATCCTTCGTACATTCGGAAATGTCGTTACGATAACGCCCAGATCTAATTAACCGTGCGCAATGCGCTAAACCAATGTGTCGCTCGTATTCACGGAATGAAATCAAGGAGAATACCCGGTCGACTTCTGTGTACGATCGTACAATAATTCTCGCACGCGAACACTTTCGTAGTATAGACGGTCTGATATATTTTTTCGAGGATAATTACGTTTTTTCATTATTCTGCGTCATTTATGAAAAAAATGAACATGAAGTAGATTATTTTGAAGATTATAATTTTTGATCATCTTTTTATAAATTAAGAATTTAGAATATTAGGTAAGAACGTATATGTGGTTGGTTAAATATAATTGATAAAAAAATATTCAGGTAAATATGTGCAGTGCCTGTAATTGTAAGATATGACTAAGAACGAATGAATATTCCAGGTGTAAGCTAGTTCATCAGCCTCGATTTCTACCACAGTCTCATTGTTTTTCCCTTTTTCTTTCGCTGACGGTCTGGTAAAATACATAGCTGAACGCATAGGTGAATTTACATCTGGGCCGAAGATGTTCCAGTACATTTCAAAAAGGTATTACAAGTAATTCGAACATTCGAAATGTTAAATACGCATTTTTAATTTACGTAAATGTAAAATTACAAACCTGTTTGTTTTCCATGTATTCTATTATGACACTTTTAATAGATAGTTCAATGGTCCAAGAGATCCCAACACAAGAGTACGATATATTGAATGCGTAACTCGTTGAAGTTCCAAAGTTGAGCACCGGTGACAGAAAAAACATTGTTTTTTTTTTACCAAGAAAACATTACTGACCATATCTACCTGCTCGGTGTTATTTACACTAGCGATATTTAAAATCATCAGCGTTGGGGGTCGATGATTTTATTTTCCTGCGGAGACCTTTCGACCCTCTGTTGAGGAAACCTGCCACAGACTAACATCCTGTATATAGTTCTACCATGACTAACCTCTGCAAAATTATCGATTATGAATGAAGTAATCAAGTCACAGTATTCTATATGATTTAGTAGAACTATCTTTCATCCTAGAATATGGGGAATGTCTTGAAAAATATGTAACTTAAAACCTGAAGAATTCTTCGTAGAAAAAGAAGAGACTTGGAATAAATCAAAAAGACTTATTAATAATTCAACTATTTGAGTAGAAAGTATACTTGATATCTACATATATATGTATAATATGTATATAACATTTAGCATAGATCTGTAGGGTGTCTTTTCGAAAAGCTGTTCAATTACCAATAAATTATCTTTAATATATTTACATTCATTGTACATATCATATTAATTATTTCTAACTCCATTCAGTATCTGCTGGTAGAAGACCATCTCTTTAATCCATCCTATTAAACAATTGCCAAAATCTATCCTGGTAAAGAGGGAACGTTTACAATCAAAGTACAGATATTTATACAAATTCATATATCTGTAAACTTTGAATTCCGATATTTTTGTATATTTTGTATGTACGTGTATATTTTGGCATCTTTAAATTTCTCATAAATTTACAAATATCCATAATGCAGCTATAAGGATTCATGTAAAGGTTAATTAGGCCGATTCTTTTGTCTATTAGAGATTAACCTTGTATAGCCTCCGAAAAATGTCAATGTATCTCTGGTGACGTTGCTCGCTTACTGCCGCTGACGTATCGTCGTCCTAAAAGGCCAACGAATAGGAACTCGGTGGAGCTTCACTAACAAGCTTTTGTCATTGAGCAACGAAGTGCACTGCCGTGTATGCACTTCTTTTTTCTTCTTCTTTCTCTCGTCTAATAGAACTAAATAACTAGCAACGTGTGTCCCACATGTTACGAACATTTATCCAAAGTATATAGTCCTAAGTTCGGTTCATTGATTTACCGGGCAGCAACGGATTTAGCTTGTACCGTGAAAGTGATATTACGTACGAGCCGTACGCCAGCACGTGGCGTCTCTTTTATTGAGTTTATATAATCATGCCTCGATTGTCTTCATCCTGGGGGCAGACTTATTAATAAACAAATAAACATCGTCATAGCGCTTCGTTCGTGTTACGTTCTGTTTTTATTGCTTTAGCATATTGGTAATTGATCGATCGATACATTTTGACTTGCTTCACGGCCGAACGTTTTCAGGATGGATAATAGTCGTTCTACGTTTCTGAAATAATTCGAAGCGTTAGGACACGCCGAAGCTTTTCGAGAGAACACAGGACTTTGTGGACTAATCGGATACCGTTGCTTTGGATGAAATTCTCTTGTAGCGTTCCTATCGTATATAGGTTGGTATGTCGTGGTATTGGTATATAGTAGGACTGGTATGATTCCACGCTTCAAATCAGGTTTTTAAACTAGAAAAGTATATATTTAATACCAGGATTCTCATCGCGTACCTAATATGTCTATTTAAATACATAAATTACATATTATGTAATGAAAACTTACGTAATGAAAATTATGTTTTTATTTCAGAAGCACTTGTTAATAATCTAACAAAAAGATATCATCAAAATATTATAGGATTAAGCAATCTTACACATACGCTATCTACAATCCATATTCTATGATATAAACAAATATTTCTTATTGGAATTATCTATTGCACCATGTCATTACTATATCATTTTCCTAGTGCCTGTTACGATAATAAACCAAAATAAGTTTTTTATTTTTCCTGAAATTTTCTCTGATACATTGTTGATACAATTAAACTGCAGGACTGATGCGTGCAACGTATAAACACAGTAGTACAATCGCGTGGAGTTAAGAGAACGTAGTGGAGGCAACGGAGGGTGATCGTTGCCGGAAGTTTGGCACACTTACCGTCATTACCGCGGATATGATCGGCAAGACCTGTTCGGTTGCGCCAGTGTGCGTGGGCGTGTCGGTTTCCTCCGACACAGATCGTCCGTGCACGACCTGATAGACGTGATCGATGATCGATACTGAGAATACATGGGACCGGAAATGGCACTCGCGTTACTTTAAATATTATACACTGTGACGAATTATCCGGTCGACAATTTAACCCGCTACATCGTCTGGATACGAATTATGACATTGTACGCGTTATGAGCATGCATAGGCGTAGCCTCTGGTTTCCTTGAGTGAATCATGTTAAGTAGAAAAAACGGTCAATGAAATTCTTGGTAATAGAGCTTGATAATTCTGAAACTATTATTGGCAGGACGTTCTGAAAATTCAATGGGGGTGTTGCAAGACATATTAAATATCAATTGATTGAATAATGTAACAAGTTGAAATAAACAGGAAGTAGAATAGAATTTTACTAATTGGAAGAAAAGGAAATTAAATGGAAACTAAAGTCGTGTTCACTACATTCGTTTAATCAACTGTGAACTTCTTTTATTTGAGTAGCTACATCGTTATCATTCGAATGATGCGTTCCTCGCATTACATGAATTCTAGTTATATGAACCAATAAATGAAATTATCATCAGAAACGAATGTATGCGTATTAAAACAACAGCATTCATACTGAAATGATCAAACGCGCAATATAAATTTATAATATCTATAACATCAATTTTCTATAAACATTAACGAAGAATGTAGTTTACCGTACATTACATAAATCAGAGTATAGATAGTAATCTATTTTGTAAGATAAGATAAAATTAGTAGAATTGCACATTCATCGATATCGATATCTTTGGCCGATCTGGACGCGTCATCGGTCAAGGGGAATTACGGGTTTGTTGAATCGGTCCGGATGCAAAATGTTGGATGATCGAAGAACAGTACTTGCATGAAAGCGCGCGTAAAGCCCGGTTCACGCACGATAAACTGGGATTTATCCGCTTGGCGCACAATCGTCGCAGGTGCAGCCAGAAACGGGAACGAGGGCCTCGAATTGCGTAGACTGTAGACGAATACGCGCGTAATCGAGCGTTAAGCAATTTACATTTGTAAGGGCGCGATCGGTTCGTTTCATTTAACGTAACACATCGACGAAGCCAACTTTTGAATACGTTACAGTTCCATGTCTTAATTAAAGAACGCTTTAATTAGTATCGTATTGTAATAGGGTGTTTTGTGACCTAGTTTCACTCATTTTATTCCCATCTTCAGACGAGACAACGTTAATTTACCTTTCTACCGCTAACAGCAAGCGCAATTTTATATTGAACTATTTATTTATTGGAAAAGTTTGTGGAATAATCTAGAAATGGCGTTTGTTCGATAAGAAATAGATATAAGAGGAATAAGGATTGATAAGAAACGCGTTGAACAATTTTTCCAATAAATCAACACGTAAACAGACTGTCTGTAAATTCTATTTGACACTATCTTACGAACAAGTACAAAGTTCTTCAAATTGAACGAATGTTTTAAGTTGAATAACATGGGCAAACAATAACTTCCATTTAATACAATTTCGCGAAAGCATACAAAGTTCTGTAGCGATTGAATGAAAGTTTCGAGTTAAATAACACGGCAAGATACATCGAGTGAGAACGTTAATTACGTAGAAACCGTAACAAAGCGTCTGAGCCTAACATCTTTACGGAAAGTAATTATAAAATGCGGATTTTCTATTTGATCACGTCATAGAATCGAATAGAAACTTTTATGAATTTAATTAACCGATTTTTATTTGGAATCGAGTTTCATACTATCGTAGCTATTTAATCCGCCAAGCGTTAAGTCTCGCGCTTTTAATAGATAAGTATTTCTTTTCTTATCATAAGATTAGTTTTCTTTTTACGAGACAAGCATGTATCCCATTTTACAAGGAATTTGAAGCTATTCGCATGAAAACGTAAATGGATGCTGCGAAAATGGTTGACCCATTCAATTAAATCGGTTGTTACGACGAGCACGAGCACCGAAGGAAGTTAGGGTCATTGATATGCGAACAGAGCGAAGACCTTGGCGATCCCGCGATGAATATTCTTGCGAATTCTAATCACGTGTTGTACGATTGTGGACAATAGCTCTTTAATCTTGTTTTCCTTTTTATATTTTTTATTTTCTTTCTTTCATCTTTTTTTCTGAAATTCTTGTAAGGATAAGGAAGCCGAGGACATCTGTATCAAGCTAAAAATAAACGGTGCAATCGTCGTTTGTCGAATGACGATAGCTTATCTGGTGTTTGGTCTTAACTTACTTCGTTCATGTGGTAATGAATTTATTGCAACCTTGTAACTTGTTGGCTGAAAAATTGTGGGACGATAACTATTGTTGTTATGGCGTTGCAAATCTCTTACGGTCATTCATTAGATCAGGACCTTGTGTTACAGGGATTCATATTTATTACTGCAAATTGTCCGTTTTTATATTGCCAATATATTACTTGAAACTTCAGGCTAATCAGGCTATCCTTTATCACTACGATAGATGCAGTAGAACAAGATAAGCAAAAGTATATATTTTAAAAAACACTAACTATCACGATTGCTTGAAATGAACGAGCTAACGTGGATGTGAATCGATAGGGACAAATATGAAAAGATGGGTAAATAGGTCAGGAGAGAGCTAAATAGATTACGCAGAAAATAAGAGCGTGATTTATCATGAAACTAAGTCCGTGTCTTGAGAAAAACAGCGAAATCGAGACAATAGCAAATGTATAATACACTAGTAAAATTACTATTTAAAGACTGCGTTTATCTATCTATGTATAGTAATATATATGTATATTTTTAAATATAGTAATCTTCAATCTAGAAATATAGCGATAATAATAGGTGTATTACCGCTTGCCTTATAGCTTCTGGTGTCAACTACAATTTACATTTTTACAGTTACATACTACAACTTAATACGTAATCTAAAGTTACTTAAACTACTTAAGTCGTAAGCTGAATTTTAATTTTCCCTGCTTAATATTTTCTTTTGTGTTACAGGCTGAGTCCGAAGTAGCCGCTCTGAATCGTCGTATCCAATTGTTGGAGGAGGACCTCGAGAGATCGGAGGAACGCCTCGCAACGGCCACTGCTAAATTGGCAGAGGCGTCGCAAGCTGCGGATGAGAGCGAACGGTAAAGCAACTGCACATTTTTATCTTCATGTTTTTCTGTAATGAACCGAGCACCGGACGACCACGTAAATCTTATAAATATCCGTCGACGAACAGATATTTATAATGGAGCCGTTCAGTATAGTGGCATTCATGTTTTACTCAATGGGTAGATAACAAACCCCTTCCCGTTTGATTGATCGATTCAATGAAAGTTCGATTCATACACTTTCTTCGCCTCGTCACAAGGTTCATGTTAATAAAGTTGTCAGAGATTGCAGTCTTTTATTATTAGAAATTGTATATATATTAAAAGGGGAAATCGTATGATCCAGGTGTTGAGTTGTTGAAGATGATATTTCTGATAGACTTGTTGTCTGCCCTATGGGATGGAAGGGGAGATTAAGTTACAGATAGTAATTTGAAGTAACTTATGCTCTTATCGAAGACATGGCGAGGATATTGTAAAGAAAATTAATTCTACTTACTTCTAGTAGGAGTTATTGAATTATGTGGGTGTTTCAATTATAAATTCTTTGAAATAATAAAAATAACATAGTACCTGTACGTTGCTCGTAATAATTAAAAGATTGTATCTGTGATAAATGAGCTTTCATCAGAGTAGAATACAATTTCAAGATTCTTGTCATTGAACATATTCAAATCACAAGGAAACAATTAAACAGACGAATGCTAACGTGTTTCTAGTTTTTCGCCTTTACAATAACTTCAAACATCGATATTAACCCTCTGATTGCGGGCCATCCCTTGATGGAACGTAAACACAATTAATACAAATACAGAAAAAAATTGAAATATTTAGCTTGTTAAAAGAAACAATGGAAGTGGAACTTTTATGGCAACCCGTAACAGTCAAAGGGTTAACTTTTGCAAAACACAAGATGGTCGTTCGATGCTCCAAAAAGAATCAGAACTAACGTCGTACGTTCAATGAAATCGAGTCGGAAGAGCGAGTATCCTCGAACAAAGTTAAATATTTTCCCATTTATAAATAATCGCACAATGTTGCATTGTGATGTTTCGCGGTTAATACTGCAGCCAATATAGACCTAGTTATATTTATACGACAATCGAATCGAAGCACAGACGCAATTACACAGAGCAAATTCAAGGCTGCTGGTGAACTAGTAATTACTGTGATTTTATGGAGCGTGCATTTTCATTATACATTTATCATGCGTAAAGTGGCCGCTTAATTATCGATAGATCCATTGCAGAAAGTGATGCAATTATTACGCGAGCATTAAATTCCATCATCGGTTGATCGGCTAATGACGAAAAAAGGAAAGAATCTTTTTCTGGCAAATGAACGCAGCCAGTCGATTGATTAAATCTAATCGATCACTCGCCCTTCCTCTTGATTTTCGATCGATATCCCGCCATTATTTATCGCTAGGACTAACTTTTCGACGTTGAAAGAACTTGCAGATTATTATTTTGCCAGAATTTTCCGCTCTCGATCGATTAAAATACCGATTCTTGTTTGCGTCGATAAGAATTATCAATTTATCAGAACCGTGACTTTGAACATCTAGAACGAGTTACCTTTGTTCTGTATAGATTAATTTAGATTCAAAAACGGGTAGGAAATTTGCGAATAAACGATATCATTGGCGATTATAACGCTGTTGACGATACTGGATGACGTGTTCGAGGTTTGTTATCGCGGGAAAAGAAATTGATAACTAGCCGACACATAATTCGCGATATTTTATCGTTGTTTCATATGTACTCGATTAAGTTTTTTATGCTACTAAATTATCTAAAAAAAAATGTTGCCGATTAGAAAGTCTGTTGTAAAGAGAACTTCAAGAAAGTTATTAAAGATTCCTCTTTATTATAAATTTTGCCATTTTTATAAATGAAATTTCTCGAAACATGAAATTCTTGATGAATGTTTCATGAGCTAGACCGTCCATAATTATCGTTTTAAATCGTATAATATGATCATATAAAATAATCATTAGCGAAACATCAATATCTTTATCCAGAATATAAAAAAGCGAATGTTAATATATGCGCGATTTTATATGCTATAATTAATGAAAAATCGAAGGATATTTTATTCACAATCGCGAGAATCCTGTCCCCGTGTGTCGATGATCTTTCTTTCAACGGCGATCAAACCGGTGCTAAAAATCGAATGATAATCGATCACTAGGATACGCAAGGCACTCGAAAACCGTACCAATATGGAAGATGACCGAGTATCCCTGTTGGAGCAACAGCTAGCACAGGCTAAACTGATCGCCGAGGAGGCGGATAAAAAATACGAGGAGGTGGGTCACGAACCAGCGAACAAAAAAAAAAAAAAACAATCTTTTCGCGACAATCTTACGGAAGCCAATCTGTATTCATCTTGACGAACCACGATTCACTTTACCATTTTATAAACAAATTTCTTTTCGACATATCTTATACCGATGAATTTTTTATTAAACTTAAAGACATCGATGGAATATCGTTGCTTTCGCCATTATATTTTCAATGTATATTTTAAATCGCGCTTTAGCATTGTGTTATAGTATAACACGTTTCAAAACGTTGATCGTTTAATTCCTAAAAATTGAATAATATAATTTTGATCATTTATAAGCCAGTCTTATTGATATAATATATATTGCTATTTTATCAGTATTTTATCCTTCCGAATTTCTACTCTTATACGCATTAGTCAAGTCATTTGATTTCGATTTATTGAAATTTAAGGAATCTGTCTAATGTGAACGAGCCATAAACATCGGAACGTTTTCTTATTTACATATTATGAATTAAGTAGATTATGGAAATATTATATCATCCATTAAAAAAAGAAAAGGAAAAGGTAGCGTAGAATTATATAGCTCGAGAAGATTCAGGTTTGTCAAGATCAAGTACCAATTTGCTACCGCAGGTATATCTTTCCAAGAATTTCAGCAGATAGTTGGAGAGCAGTGCCGTAGCTGGTCATCGTGGAACCTTCGTTACAACGAAACGAGGCAACGACCGATAATTTAAAAACTTCTCCTTCCAGCGATCTTTTCTTTCTTAATGTATGTTAATCGCCGTTCTTTGTGATAATTATTAAAGAGCCCGCAAGATTCTCGAGAATCGCAGCTTGGCCGATGAAGAGCGTATGGACGCCCTCGAAAATCAGCTGAAGGAGGCCAGGTTCCTCGCTGAAGAAGCTGACAAGAAATACGATGAGGTTCGCGAGCCCACGACTGACAAGCGTGATGGCTGCAGTGACAATGATCATGATAAAAATAATGATGATGATGATGATGATGATGATGATGATGATGATGATGGTTCCTAGTTTATAGTCGAGATAATAGTGCCTAACCCCATAACTCTCTGTTTTCTCTCTGTGTGCTCGAAATTACCGTGGCTCGGTATAATACGAAAAAAAGAAACGAAAATATACTCATTTCGATCGATCGAAAGTAAACGCGTTAATATTATACTCGAGGATATCTCAATTGAATAATTCAAAGAATTTCGATTCTTCTTCAAGCGATCGTCCGAGTCGTTCGTGAACGTTATTTCGAATAAAATCTCGTTTCTGGTAAAAATTCAAAAATATTTATAATGAAACAGTGATTAAATGAGAAAAGGAAAAAAAAATGAAAGAATGGAAGGAACGAAAGGTATTGATCGTCTGTGATTTCGTCGAGTGAGATAACGACTGATCGATCAACTGGTAAGAAGTGCAGTGTTTCGGTAAAATAATTCTTATTTTGGGAATATTAAAAAAGAAAAGAAAAAAAAAAATGATGGATAAGTGATACACGTATATGAATAATATCATCAGTGTCACGTGTTTTGAGCGCGACTTAAATGTTAAAAACCGCTGTATATCTGTGATTTCCAAGTGTTCGTTGGAGCAAAGAAAAGGGTGGGGTGGGGGGGAAGAACAAGTAAATAATGTTTCAAGTGCCAATTTCGTAGAAAAAAGAAAGAAAAATAAAAATCTACTTTGCATATAAAAATTGTCGCGCAAAATCGTTCTTTCATATACATTCGGTGAATATCGTAAGTTCGCGTGTTCGGTTTGTCTAATCGAAAACTGGCTTCGTTAAAATATGGTTAACGCGTTCTGTGTTGTGATAAAAACGAAACTATGTGCCTCTCGGTCAGCTGCGCGATTAAAATGGTGCTGCTTTTGTCCAAAGACTGCCTCTTTTTGCTTTTCTGGAATTCGGAACGTAGCTCAGAAATATTGCGAACATCCATCCGTTATGGTAGGTTGTGTCACACGACGACGTCGAAGTTACAAAGATTACAAAATGAACATATTTTAATATTATAATACTACACAGTTCGAGAAACATAAAATTCATTTTATTCGATTCTTCTTTCTCAGCAGATGTAATTTGTATGCGAAAATTAGAAATTCAAAATAACGGGGCATCAGAATTAATTCCTTCATGGTTGTTGCACATCTATAGCATTTCATGTGCAATTCCTTTTATAAATTCGATTATTTTCATATTACTCAACCGTGTTTTAAACTTTGAATTAAATTACGGCTCGATATATTCAAACGACTGTCTTGCGAAATAAAATTACGAAAAATTAATTCATGAAACTTTCCTGGCACCGTAGAAAACGTGAAATATTACGAAAACGCTGTTCGATGAGCACAAACGAATCTTTGCTGCCTCGGACGTATATTAACGCACCTGGCAAACGATCAAAAAAGAAAGTTCCATTACATCGTCAGATTCATCGAATATCTTGATTTATTGCTTGTTATTGCTCAGAGTGTCTTGCGCAAGTATTGATGAAAGTTTCACAGAAAATTCCATTATTGACGAGTCCTCTAGTGTTTGACAAAAATTTATTTAATCCTAAAACGCATCGTTGTAACTTCAACGCGTCTGCCATCCTCTCCCAATAACAAAATCGAACTCATCGTTTATTCTTTTTTTTTTTTTTTTTTTTAGAGCGTCATTGTATTAACAAACATCGAAACTAGACAAATTCTACAATGTTTCTTAATGTTTGCAGTGATACCGAATCAAATTTCCGAGATTCTATTAGAATCTCGATTTGCTTGTCCGTCTAACGATCTAACCGCATAATAGTTATTGCAGAAAATCAACGGAAGCGAGCCTTAACCGAGTGTGATATCTCTTTCTGTGTTTTAACCCGATGCAATAATCGCTTATCATTAAACCCTTTGTATCTTGGACTTGCGAACGTTACATAAACCTCCCGCCAAATGACAAATTTTGGTCAGTTACGTCATCCAGATAACGTAGGTTTCATTGGTTCCAAAAAAAAAAAACATTCCGAAATTTTGCCAATTGTAATTCTTGTTCCAATATTTAATTATTAGATAACTAAATCCAATTCCACTTAATGATTATTTCACGTCACGAACGTACCATCTTGATCAACTTAGTTCTTAAGAAATTTTCATTATCGTTCGATAATAACAGTAAAAACAATGTGGGAAAAATATAAAGTTTGCATCTGTTCATTTATATTATATTCTAAATATTCAAAATGGTAAAAAATGTTAATATGGTAATATTTTGAATACGAAATATAAGAAAAATATTTCCATGTTATCTTGATTGACAATATATCAAATTTTGAAATTAATCTTTTATCAAATTTCTTACGCTTTCCGTATGCTACAATATTTCCTTTCTTCTAAACTTCTATATTTTATATCGAGTACATAATTGTTGGCCAAAATGAAACATCTACAGACGATAGTATATCTTCTTTTTTTTTATATATATATATATATATTTCTGTATCGAGTAGAAAATTATTAATCGAAATGGAAGATCCACTGACGATGATTGTCACGTGGATAGGCAGTTGCACGAGGGGTTGCGTCACGTTCGCATAAAAGATGTTGGTTGCATGCATAGAACGAAAGGTCTACGTAGACAAACGAAAGGGACATTCCAGAGAGCTCGCTGTGAACAGCTTTATTCCGTGGTTTATGCCGGGGGACGTGAATTCTCTTTCGTTTTCCACGACGATCTCCTTCTTATTGCGTAGTATACGAATATTTCTATCCATTCGTGCCAATCTCTAGGAACGAAGTGGAGAAAACGTCTTCTCTTGCTTCGTTTCTTATCTCCTCTTTACGAGATGCGTTCTACACAATTGAAAGAGCTCTTCGTTAAAGATTATTTGAACGCGTACACTTATTCGACTCATGTCGGTCCGAGCCACGAATACGATATATCTGCAGTTTTGTTTAAAATTCCAACCTCTCCGTGGCTCGTTGTCGCCAAGTTAAACGCGTTTAAATTATTCGTTCCTCGTCTAGCGAACGAAACAGTTCGAACAGAAAAGCACGTTTCACGGTTAGTGTTTCACTGGTTCAATATTTGCGATTCCATCACGAGTGGGATTTTGCGCCGAGGAACGCGGAATACTATTAACCCCTTAACCAAGCGCGACGAGTTAGCTCGAACAAGTGGGCGAATATTATTTGTGAACGAATAATGAGATGATTAAGTGGTTCCGTCTTCTGGCTCTTTCCGACCCGTTCCACTTGGTCAAGAATACGCGATCTGCATCTTGCTTTGCAAAGAACTGTCTAGGAGATGTATTGAACTGTTGGAAATGAAAAAAAGGATATCTTGGTGGTGATGGAACGACAAAGGGAATTTTTCAATTAGAATTACTTTTCCTCAATTGAATGGAAAACGAAGGTAAAGGTGTTGGAGAGATTTGGAAGTTTGGTAGCTTTTTTAAATGGAGGTAAAGGACATTTTATTTTCTAGTATCTTGTAGCTTGGAAGATATAAATACGTTCATTTATTAATATCTTTTCACTTTTATTTCACTTGCTTGTCTTATCTCTACATCGTTATACTGCTACCAGGCAATTTAATGACTACCAGATTTTAGATTAAGAAACTGTAATCAGTTGACATGGTTCTCCTCGAAAGAAAATAAGATTCTATTAGAACGCTCTTGAAAAAAATTAGTATTGCTTTCTATTCGAAATGGAACATAGTTGCACGTACAATTTATTTCTATTATACCATTTTCATTATAATTATCTACCGAGCTGTTCAAGTATTATAACACACCGTTACTAATTCTTTAAGCATAGTAATCGCAATAGAAGGAATAAAATAGGCATTTTTATACAAAATTCTCTACAAGGATTCCGCAATATCGCACACAGGATCTCATAGAAAATGTACGCCAAGAAGCTGCCATCACTTCCTCTCCACATCTAACGACTTCGAACAAAATCTTCGTACTCCAATAAATCTCTGAAAGCATTCAGTTAACGCTGATCACCAACTCCTCACAACCAAACCTTATGCCACGTTTCTGACGAGCCATTTACTTTAGAAATTCGCCACGTTCAAGGTAGAGTTAGAAAAACGGATGGAGGGGAGACTAGACTTTGTACGAGTCGATGGAAGCAACCAGACGCAAAAGGAGCGAGCTCTTTCAGTTCGTAGAGCGACATCGAGTCGGTCAGAATCACGGTGATCTCGATGATGGGGCGATAATGGCGGCAAGATCGAGGCGCGAGAGCGTCGATCTTGGCCCAGATGCCTGGTCGAGACACGAGACAGGGACCGGCGAAACGGAAAGAGAAAAAGAGCGAGCTAAGGAACTGCTGGAGAGAGACAAAAACGGAACATAAAGAGAAACCGTGTGTATGTGTCGTTTATACAGGTCGCCCGTAAATTGGCCATGGTTGAGGCCGATCTAGAACGTGCTGAGGAACGTGCCGAGGCCGGAGAGTCGTAAGCATCCGTTTCTCAAAAAATCAAAACACTCACACCCAGCATATTTCTCTTTTCTTGCCATTAACAATACCTCTTTTCGAATTTCAAGCGTGCGCCAAAAACCGCCAGTTTCTTATACCCCATTTTCCCGCCCCTGTTTTTCGCTACACTTTCTCATGTGTGCATGTCCACGAGGATGTACACCTGCCGTATATATATATATATGTATATATGTATACATACACACAGAGGCACGATCAAAGACGTTTGATGACACGTGATCGCGTGTGCAACTGTCTTAACACAAATGTTTCCTAGCGTGTTCGTTTGATTGGTTTTCTTTTTGAGTTTTCTCCCAATGAAAATTCATATAGTCGTTGGTTTGGAAGCAAACAGGTTCCGTGCAGTTGCGATCGATCACAATTTGTGTCGTGGATCGATCCTGTATGTCGATTAAATCGTGTTACTTTTAAAAGAGAAATCTGAGTCTGTAGATACTCACTTTTATGTGAGGAGAGAGAACTTGTGTAAGAAAAATTGCAATTGCAACAAAATATTTACAATGTGTAGTGCAATAGCGGTTATGACTGAGATTCCTCTTCGAATTCTTGTATCCAAGAAAATCGGAATCAAAAAGTACTTAATACGATAAAGCAACTTGTATATTTCTTTTTCCATATTTTACAATTTAGAAAATACTTTGTTTTAATACTATAATTTATGAATGCACTATATATTTGATGAAATTCATTTTGATTCCAATTTTTTTTCTTTTCTTTTTCTTTATAAAAATATATTTTTATGAGAGCGTTTCACTAAGATTCGAGTCACGAATCGAGCAGCAGACTGATGGAGCAATGGGAAACAAGGAGAAGCTGACTGGAAGCTGACTGTCCGCATGCATTTGCGATATAACTTTTGTTTTCTGTATTTTACTGGAATTTTTGTTTCTTTTTGTTTCTGTTCATATTTTTTTTTTTTTAAGTCCTTATCATCCTTGCTTTTTCGCATGACAAGTGTGGCTGTTGATCACAGGTTGCCAGAAAACTAGTCATGATGGAGCAGGATCTTGAACGCGCCGAGGAAAAGGCAGAACTTTCGGAAGGGTAGGTGGTTCAGTTTGTGCATGTGTCACTGTTTTCTACATTCTTTTTCATTTTTCGATGTTCATGAACAATTTCCTTCCGCTTGTCCGACAAGGACGAACGCTGGTCGATGACAAATCGATGTAAAATTATAGTCGGTGATGTTATTGAAAAAAAAGTATTTCTATACAATTTTGTTGCAAGAAGGTTCCATATAAATCTTGAAACACCCTGTATAATGTTTTTTGATACTAAATCCTCAAAATCTTAGGCGTGTTAAATTCCTTTCATGAAAAAGTTGTAAAATGATATTAAAAAAATTTTATTTCGTTTAAAATGCTCACATTCAGAATAAGAAGATTAGTTTTCAAATTAGAAATGAAAAAACGCATGGATAAAGTGTAAGGTAGAAAATATATTTTAAACATTGAAGTGTAAATACAATATTATTGACTTGGTCCAGATCCATACGCTGCCAGTGTTACCTTATGACTGAAAACCCTGAAGCCATCGTCGCCTGTCTACAGTTTATGGTTTGCCTTCGACCCGATCTTTTGTCTATAGCTATGTCGATGGCTTCAGTGCTTGACAAAACTAAAACACCAAATGTAGAGTTTTCTTAGAAATGGTGACCGCTTCGACAAGAAATTATTCTAAATTCTGCGTTGAAAACAATTCAATCATCCTCAAAATTAAAACACAAAGAGCAGCGACCAGTGTTCTTCCACATACCTAAAGAAACACACTCTCACAGGTAGGAATTCGTATTTACAACCTGGATTTATTGCAAACGATTTCTTCATTTTACAGGAAGATCGTCGAGCTTGAAGAAGAGCTGCGCGTAGTTGGTAACAACCTGAAATCCCTCGAGGTTTCCGAAGAGAAGGTAAGTACTACTGACGAAAAATATATATATATATATATAATCTGGAATATACATACATATACAATCTGTTTCACTTTCTCTTTCTTTCAAATTCACTGCACGTTCGCGCCGCGACCAATTTGTATCAATCCTACGTCTTAAAAACGTTTCTCATATACAAATGAAACATTCTCTATATTTTTGCACATCTTATATATAAATTTGTATACTTTGAAAGTATAGAAAATGAAAATTATAATTAAATTCTAGGAAATGAAATTACTATTTTTTCTGTGAATACGTAAATATCCGACAGTCTAATTATAAATATTGATTAGATCTATTTATATAGTAGCTTCCTTCTATTTTTCATTTTCCAAACAATTTCACCTCTGGAAATAATAGGAGAAACAATTTTCATGTCATAAAATATCACTATAGCGATATCAGAGGAGAATAAAGAGTTCAGTTTATTAATAATCCAATCATAATTTGATTTGCCTCATAACGACGCGTCCATTTAACACTCGGCCTCTCGTTTTCCTTCGCGCGCATCAAAACCCTGGCTTCTCGGGGGACTTACACACTGCGAAAGTTATCACAGGACAAAAGAATCGCTGTAAGAGAAACGGTAACACCGTGTAAGAGAAATATCGCAAGACTTTCCACGGTAACGTGAAATGAGTACACAGGTTCGCAGGGGTTTTAATGCACCGCGTTAATCCACAAAACGTGTATGATAAACGCGATAGAAAATAACGCGAAAGATTAAAAGGAAAAAAGAAAATCGAACAGAGGCGGCATAGAATTAAAAAGGGAAAAAGAGAGAAGACGCGTCGATGGATCGAGAAAAGTAAATTTCCATATTAAGATGCATAATGTTCACGTTACTGTACCATAGGCCAACCAGCGTGAAGAGGAGTACAAGAACCAAATTAAGACTCTTACCTCTCGCCTGAAGGAGGTACAAATCATTTTAGAGAGTATTTTGCATCTGATTCTTGTTTTTTTTTTTTTTTAAGCAGAGTGTGATTTGTCGTCGCGAGTTTTCCGCCGTTTCTACTAAAACATTAACTCGTTCACCCTTTTCTCTCCTCATTTACGCTACTTTCTTTCTATAACCTTAGCCGTCATTTTTCATCTTTCTTCTTCTCGTTTTGGTTTACTTCACATATTTTTTTTTTCTTTTTTAGTTTTGTAAAGCTAACTTGAGATCGTTTTTTTTTCTCTTTTTGTTTGCGCTTGTCTAAAAATAGGCGACGCAAAGAGAGGAGACTTTCGTGGGCCAGGTGAAGATTCTGGATAGTCAATTAAAAGAGGTAAGTGAGAATCGAGACGAAAGTGGAATCCTTCATTGCAGGATTTGAAATATTATCAATTTTTGTAAAAAAAAAAAAAAAAAAGAAATTCTTAGAAATTCTTATATCCATTATTTTGATTTCGTTGTACAAACACTAGAATTAGCTGAATTAGCAGAATTTTATTTAGGTTTGTACATACTGTATCCTGTTGCTTCTTTCCATTAGATGCTCGTTCTTTTCTACACATTGCCCTTTTATTTTGCACACCTTTCATTAATCCAATTCAGGTACTGATATTTCACATATTACGCATAAGTACAAACGAAAAGAACAACTATAAAAGATGTATATCGATTGCACAATTCCTGATAAGCAACGAATGAGGTACGAATGTTTGGGTGTTGAGTCATCAGTAAAAAAAAAAAAAAAATAGAATTTTTTTAATTAACAAAAAATAATGCGTGCATTTAACTAACAGTTTTTCGTTATATTGTTTTCATTGGAAGTAAAAATAAAGCATGGAGTGCAATTGTACTAATAAGGAAAAATGATAGTAAAGAAATGCGTCGATTTTAAAAGGATATTTTATTTTAATAATATTTCATATAATATATAATGATATTAGTAAATATCGATATTCAATAATTAATTAATAATCATACTCGATATTGCATATTATTTTGATGAATTTAAATGGAATATAATATACGTATGCGTAATACTCTGTAAATTATTAGCATTGACGCATGCATAGAATTTAGTTTGCTATGTACAAATTTTAAAATCGACGACAAATCACACGAATGTGACAAAGTACAAGTACTGATCTATTCTTCTCGTTTACTGTAGGCTGAAGCTCGTGCCGAGTTCGCAGAAAGATCCGTGCAGAAATTGCAGAAGGAGGTCGACAGGCTCGAAGGTGCGTATCTTATCCAACCATTTTTCATTTCCGTTTCTCTCGTGTCATCGTTCGAAATTTTCGTTTTCGAGACATTTTACTTTCTCGAACGGTCATTACGAACCTTCTTTCCAACTCTACTACGAATAGCAACTATTTTGTTGTTTCTTTGGTGCTTTAGTCTAATTTAGCATTAGAAATTATGTTCTTAGTTAGAGTAAGAAAGAGAGAGAGAACTACGAATTGAACGTTAAAAACAAGTCGAAGGGAGCAGAATATGAACAGTAAGATTGCATTCAGTTACAGTTGCGATAACCTGTTAGGGATCTATTAACGAACCATAACATCGCTTCTTTCCAAATTCACCAAGCTCCTCGAGTTTGTTTGAGTGCATCCAATGATTAATAGAACCGCAGACGACAGTCAGTTGGAGTACTAGATTTATAGAAAAATCCAGTTTTTTATTCTCAACGATTTAAAATCCCATCATAAATTACTCCACGTTTTCATCACTTTTTCTTACAAATTCTTGTCAAGATAATTATATCTCGATTTTTACTATTGAACAACGAATAACTTGTGCAATGATCCATTAAAAATGTATACACTGTTGGTCATAAAGATTAGGACGCTCATTTACATTTATCGCTCACTTTATTTAATCTTTATGCGATACGAGATACGATATGATGCGAATAACAGATTTTCGATGAACGAAATAAAATAGCCGAAGAATAATAAAATCGCTGAAAGCCAGTGAAAAGAATTCACTTTCTTTTTATGTATCTCTACGTGTCCTAATACGCGCAGCTGATAGTGTATTTTTACTACTTTCTTTCATCATTCGGTTCTTCCTCCATCTACGAAACAAACATGCCTGTCGTTTGCTGTAAAACCTATTTCACGTATTTGCCGATTTTAATGCTAACTGCGACGACGACTTAAAACCGAAAAAAAAGCGCTGACATAATCGTCATGTGTCGCGTCGTCTCGTGTGACGTGTGTACATAGTTGCTCGATGATCACGACGTGTTTCATTCCTCTAACCACTGCAACCCCCGAGAGGGCATATCCGCGATCAATGAGAAAGTTGTGCGCGCTCGTCTGTGCCTTCTATGTGCGTGTGCAACCTCCCTCTAACCGGTGATCTTTACAGACGACCTTGCCGCCGAGAGAGAGAAAAACAAATTGCTCCAGGAAGAGATGGAGGCCACCCTGCATGACATCCAGAACATGTAGATCGTGTCTCGCGGCTGACAGAAACATGAGAGAAAAAAAAAGTCGAGAAAAGATTTATACAAATAACAAAAACGTTGAGAATACAAAAAGCATACGCAGATACTAGGGTACGATTCCTTCGGGATTAAAGGAACAAAACAGAGATAAAAAGAATAAAAAGTAAATACTGTAAACAGAATTCGAAAGGGGTGAGGGTCGGAGAACGAACGAACGAACGAACATCGAAAGTTTTTTGAGTTCGACGATATTTATCGAAATATCGTTGAGAAACAAAAAATACACGCTGTGCGACACGAGTGCTT
>CM026161.1:14449245-14545973 GCA_014825975.1 Bombus haemorrhoidalis
TTTTTTTTTTTTTTTTTTTTTTTTTTTTTTTTCTTTTCTTTTCTTCTCTTCTCTGGCAATGCTTGCTTTTAGTAATTCGATTGTCGATTAGTATGGTTAATTTCAATACTATTGAGTGTCTTTTAATTCCTTACGAGACGGCTACTGTAAAAGAGAATCGTGAGTGAAAACATAGGAAACAGAGTAAAAAGGGCAACCGATCAAAGCGTGTACGTCAAGGAAGAATTTTCTATCGAGTTTGTCAAGTATTTTCCACCTGTTACGTCCTATCGCGTCTCGTGCTTTCCAAGGTTCACGTCCGGCCCAATTTTATTCGCAACGTTCATAAGACATACTTTTTGAATCGATCTATTTTGCTGAAAATTCTATTCCTCTGTATTTTCATTATTATCTCTGTGCACATCGGACAGTTATATAATTTTTATATAAACAATATCAAATTGAATAATTAATGGCTTAGACTGTTGCTCAATCAATGTACTGTTAATTCAATGCACATTTCAATGACAATCATAAAAGAGTTGCAATAAACATATTGGAACGACCTTGAAAAAAATGTTTGACAAATTCCACCACATAAGTAAATTTTTCCTCGACGTAGGACTATTGTATGAATTGGCAGCAAAAGAACGAACATGACCATTGTTCGTTGTTAACGTTTTATAATTGCCTGGGGCTCAGCATGAAAAAAGGAACGTCCTTGGCCTTCTTCCACTGCTCGTTCGTTCACTGATGATAAATCTTAAATGCTTCTAACAGACGCTCACTGCCAGCTAAGTGATACCCTCGAGGAACAAATCCAGTATTAAGCTCGTATTTGCGCGTGGTCCAGCTAAAAAGATACTAGTATTAATCTCACTGGTTAAAGCTTAGAATTTAGCAAGGTATAGGTCAGGAATAAGAGATATATAGAAAGAAATCGCAATACATGTTAAAAGTTTTTGTATATTTGTAGTTTAAATCGTATATTAATATACATGTATGATAATACAGGCCACTTGAGAATATATGATCCAGTTGAAAGAGAAGGAGATTATTTATGTATGATAATGCATGAGGCGTGGAACGAAAGTCTGCTGAAAATTTTTAAGGGACTTTCATTCTATGTTTTTTTATTTAACTCCTTGTGATTCTGTATTGAACTGAATGTTACATCATGTTAAAAAGTAAATAAGAAATATGTTAAATTAAATAATTTGCAAATATTTAGGTTTTAATTTATATCGTTATTTCTATCATTGTTCAATGTCGAAGTTTTAATTTTCAATTTAATAGGCAGATTTGTATTTTTATTTGATAGGAATATGTCAACATAGATACATATAAAAATACGTTCCAATTTTCTACATTATTTAAAAGCATATTAACTATAAACTATTTGATACTAAATATGAAAATCCGAAGCGCAGAGTGAATTTTTCAATAAAAATCTTCTTCTCTGATTTTCTACTACGTGTTCCCCAAGTACTCAATGTTTAATCACGTAAAGATTATTCGACAAAATGCGATCTTGGAAACTTCCTCAGAGAAAAGGGTGAACTTGCAATCGCAATTAATCGCAGCAATCATTAGAAAATAAAAAGGTGAACGAGCAAAATACGTTCGCGAAAATCGTGTGTCCTTCTAGTTCACGCTGAGCCACTCGACGTTTACCGATCGTGCCTGGATTAATCTTTTATTGTAATCATTCTCTGGCCAATAGAAAACGAAAAAAAGAGAAGGAAAAAAAGAGGAAAAGAAAGAACGAGAGAATTTCTATTTCATGGCGCGAAACTTCATCTTATGCGATTGTTCATTGCCACAGTTAATTGATATCGTTAATTAATATCCACTTCCGTATTAAGACCACCTAATTCGATGGTGTGTCATAGTTAATTCCACGTGAAACATTCCCCCCTCTTTATCATCGTGAAGAAGAAACTGCCTGACCATCTTTTACGTATCTAATCCCCTGGGTGATTCTCGTTCATTGTAGCTTGTCGGATGTCATGTCGAGATGAATTTAGAAAGTTTTCTCAACTTTGTAAAAGTATGATGAAGTATTAGGTAACGCCGTAAGTAAGTAATGCAGTTTCTTCAAAGTTCGATTTAAACTTAAGGATATGAATTGCCACTTGTCACGCTAAAAATGTGATCAATGAAGAACAGAAAATTTAATAGAAATATGGCTAACAATTGAGAACGTTGCAGCAATAAGGAACTCTACTTCCTACTAGAGTTATGTAAACCGATAAAAATCAGCTCAAAATTAAATCACCTCTTCGAACGTGCTATAAATTCGTAGTCGACTAATGAACTTTTTCATTGTTGAACATATATATATATATATATATAAAATCCTTGTATAGTAAAAAAAATAAGAGGAATATATCAGTGATTAGTTATTATGAACAAATAATAATTATTGCCTTTCACTCGAAACAAAGATGCCGCATTTACTTACGGAATGATCATTTCGGAGAATAGTTGGTGCAATAATGTTTTAGATTTTTTAATTTTAAATCGATTAATACGTTGGTATGCTAACCAAGTCTTTTTAGATGCAATGCAATGTACATTTAGGTTTTTCAAAATCTCGGGAGGACATCCGAAGAAATTAACGCGATCGAAAACGTCACGAGTTATTCTATAGAGAGAGAACGATAGTGAAAAAGAGAGAGAGTGCGTGTGAGAAAGAGTAAGAGATCATGCTCTTACTCTCTAATTATGAAAAACGAAGAAAGCACAATAATTACGATTCCACGCGTCCTACCGTTAACGATAATGACATTTCTTTGTTATTCCCGTTTTTTTTTTTTTCTTTTTTTCGAGGAAATGCCAATAGAGTGAAAGAGCATGAGAGGGAGAAAAAGGTGGAATGAATGAGAAAGTGAGAATGAGTGCAACAGAGAAAATGCATAAAAAAAGAAACGCAAATACTTGAGTTCACACTTGAGAGTTTTAGTTTATTAATTTACTTAATATTAATAAAAAAAAAAAAACGAATGGAACGATAATAACACTAATATCATTGTAATGATTATTATATATATTGCTATTATTATAAAACTGTTTGTAATATATATTTTAATTTTGAAAAAACAGCGTGTCGTTTGTTTTTGTGCGTCTCTGTACGAGTGTTGATTTTTTTTTCTTTTTTTTTTTTTTTTTTCAATTTGATCTCCAACAAAGCGTTAATTCCCGATTTCTTAACAAAAATAAAAAATAAAATACTGACCATCAACTGTGTGTACAACGCGATATAACACACGACGCTGCCCGTTGTGTTAGCTGTGCGTAGTTGTTGCATGCCACAATACACAAAGGAGAACCAAAATGTGTCCATGGTACGTATCCAAAAAAAAAAAAAAAAAATCGTGGTGAGTAAACTCGCTTGTTATTTTATTTGCTAGTCTTCGAATTTTTCAACTACAATCCTGTTGCCCAGCATGGCCCATCCCTTTCCTATGATAATCGTCAAACTTTCGACTGTTTAATCGGAAGACACCTCCGATCATAGTAAGTGTATTCGTAGTTTCTACAGATATATGTGTACATAGTATAAAGGTCTTTCTCGAGTCGAAGTCATGATGATTCAGAGAAACATAATATGTAGTGATGTAACCACTGCTTTTCTCTGGACCGTCGAAGTTCTCTTAAATGGAGAACGCGGCCTTGAGGAAAGATTTTTATGACGCCATATTTGTTTCCTTCGAATCGATGCCATTTTAATTAGGCTCTGGTATTTTTAGAAATATATAGAATATAGAATACTGAATTCTTTTTTTTTTTTTAATAACTTTCAACAACTTTGTACTTGCTTAGAAAAAAAATGTAGAATTATAAAAAATAGCCTCTCTCATTGTCACTTAAGGAACATGTATAGTATAGACTCTGCGTTCCTAACCTATGAGTCGCGATCCCGGAAGATTGTAAAGTGTTTCCTAGGGAATCGCTAGTCAATTTCAATTGAACATTTTTGGCACTTATTTACTTCACTGTGACAACAGTATTTTTATATTAAATAGAAATTGACTTTACCTTAAAAAATAATTTTTTACCGTTCATTTATCTTCTGTGTAATCTTCCTTATGAAGAGAGAGAGAGAGAGAGAGAGTGGAGAAGTTGTATATTATTTGTCTATCGTAAAGAGGATCGCGATTCGATAAAGATTAGGAAACACTGATACAACTAAGAATCATCTTTCTTTATTCCTCAAATTTAAATCATATATTCATATTTCATACACGCCGCGTTACATCAGCATCGTAAACTATAATTCAAACTCCATGGTCTACAAGCAGCTGTCAGAGATACACGAGTCTCATCCATCTTTACTAAAACATCCAAGGGAGAACAGATTGAATCTGCCCAAAAGCCCACTTCCTGTCCAACCAACGCTTCATAGCTCTCTAACGATTCTCAACAGCTTAGCACTACCTTCTTAGAGCTTAGATCTGCTCGGACACTTACGACACTGTCGAGTAGATATCGAAGAGTTTGCAAATTTTCTTCGAAATAACATTGCGAATGCTTGCAGATGAAATGGTGGCTGAGAAGGAGAAATACAAGGAAATCGGAGACGGCTTGGATCAGGCATTCATGGAACTCTACGGCGTCTAACGTGCCACTAACCAACCTCTTTAACGCTTCGACCAAACAAATAAAAAAAAATATATATATATATATAATCATATATATACCACCAAAATTTCAAACTTTCTCACAATCTCGCTTGCTCTTAACACATACTCCGTAAGTTACTTCTCGAGCTTAACCTGCTTAACTAACGACTTCGAGGCTCTAATTTGCCACAAGACAGCATTTGTCCATGAAAGTGAAATATCGATATCCCTTACTGAACCGAGACGATGGAGATATCCGTAGAAACATCGTTTGAGGACGCATTTTACCATCATAAATATCATTTTTTCACCTTAACTCTTTGTTTTTTTTTTCTACAATTATTGTATCTTTTATCGTATCTATTTATAGAAGGAGATTTTTCTCAAATTACTTTTGGCTGTTACAATTAAAATAAAGCTTCGAATGTTTGATAAAGAAGGAAACGATGTAAACTCATCATAATAGATACTTACAAGCAAAGAGTTAAAAATCAAACATTGTTTTGTCACCGAAATGCATTTTTTATTACCATCAGATCATTTTCATATTAATATTTTCATACACTAAGTATGCGTAAAGGCGATGGAGCAATATATTCGCTTTTTATTTTTTAGGATAATACAGATTATCTTCTCTCTCTATGTATATATATATAAGTGTTAGAATAAATGTTTTATTAGTTGCATAATCTGATAAATTTTTAATGAAGGCATTGTTTATTTCAGACGAGCTTGTACACGAGAAAGAAAAGTACAAATACATCTGCGACGATCTGGACCTCACCTTCACCGAGTTGATCGAAAAGAATTAATTGATAATCGGCGATCGTATATATCCGACGACTGTCGAAATGATTGGCGGCTCTTCGTGCATCCGACAAACGCGGTGCACTATCGAGATCATTTTGTAAAACCGACCAATCCGCTTACGTTATCGTTGTTGTTACTATTACACTTGTATCTGAAATTTGTTGCATCTGAAACAAATACGTTCCGCGTTCCTTCACGTCCAATTCCTCCTTTTCGTTTTCTTTTTTTATTTTATCCTGTTAACACCTTGGTTTTTGAATTATTTATCGCTTACGATCTTTCCCCTTTCTTTCCTTTTCTCCTTCTTTATTCATTTTGTAAATCATACTCCTAGATTACGATTAATCAAATCACTCGTTTATGATAATTCCGATTTTATGACAAAACGTATTCGGTAAGTACTCACATTCGGCGATACAGAAGTTTCTTAATGACTGTGAAGCGCATTCGTCGATCATTGTAACTAAGCAAACAGGCGAATAAAAATTTAGCCCTGAAACTACCGTCTTATTTTATTTGTTAACTATTTTACGATCGTAGATCATGTTCTAAGAAAGAATGTTTTTTTTTTCAATACTTACTGCGAGATTTCAATAAAAATATTCAAATTACGAGCATCTGTATTTCTTTCTCAAACCCTTACATAAAATCCTAACCTTTTTAAACCATCAATTATTAACAATACTAATATACTAACAAATAATAATAATAATAATAATGGTCTAAAACCATGAAAAGCTATTGTAGATTTAATTACTCTTGTAATTTTAAGTTATAAGTTATAATAATTTGTAAGTTATCTCGGATAAAGATGTAAGAAACCCATAATTCCTAAGCAAAATGGTGAATCTATGGTTAGGATAGTCCCCTTACTAAATTAATAACATCCTCTCTCTCTCTCTCTTTCTCTCTAACAAGATGATGATTGTTAAACTGCGGATTTTTATGCATAGCTAAATACATTTGCTTTGTTTAGGCATTTTACACATACTAATATACCTTAATATTATAATATTCTCAATTTTGAACATTGAATATTGGTAGAGCAATTTGTTTTATTTTCTGAATATTATGATGAAATGTTTACCTTGAAACTTTTGTATATCTTTGCATCTGGTTGCACTCTGGTGTAACAAAGGAAATCAAGAAAAGAATGCTCTGCATTATAAGATGAAATTATATTACAATCACAAAATAAGTAAGTGCAGTAAATGAACTTAAATACATAAAAGTCCGCAGCGTAGTGACGGTAGAAGGTACCCAGAAACTAACACAGAATCTAACATTCGACTAGTGCCACGTAACCCTCCCTTTTGCATTGCAGACGTGGTGGTAAACGAGCGCTGTAAGTACAAAGCGATCGCCGACGAAATGGATCAGACGTTCGCCGACCTGGCCGGATATTAGCAGGCGGGCTAATTCTCTGATGAAATGTGTACACTTCACGTGTACACATACACGCGCGCATATACACTTCTCTGAATACATGTATCGTTTTAAAATGAGAAAGGGAAACAAAATATGAAAAAGATCACGCTACGTTTAAAGAAACACTGCCAGCACGCGGATCCTTCGATGCACGACGCCCAGAGAAACCTTGATTGTTGATCAAGACGAAGAGGACGCAACGCCAGGCGTCTTCTCCAGACCCTACACAGCTCAAGACGCTCGATGGATTATGGAAACAGTCGGTTAGATTGTGTTTATTGGTTTTTCTTGTGGTTATTTTATTTTCTCAATTTTGGCTGAGAAAGAGCAGGTCTAAAAGAAAAGATCAAGGTAATTTTAACGAAGAATGTTGGAAATACAAGTTGAAGATATTTATTCGTCAATTTGATTTTCTAACAGCTATTTTATTTTGCAAAGTTTGGTTAAGGAAATAGGAAGATAAAGGGAACAGAGAACGATCAAAGTTTAGGGTGATTTTGAATGGATGATGGAGAAATAAGTCGAGGATACTCATTCGTCTAGTGATTTTCCGATAGTTACCTTATTTTGCAGCATTCGTTTGCGGCGGCGAAAAAGAAAACTAAGAATAGATGGCGAGAATTTGAAATAATTTCAATGAAGCACGTTCAGGATAGAAGTTAGGCGGACTTGTTTGTCAATTTGATTTTCTAACAGCAGCTATTTTCATTTATAGAATCTGATAGAAAGGATAAGGATGATTCTATATTTAAAATATTTGACAGAGGAATGGGCGGCAGTTTGAAAATCGTATAACAGTTTTCAGCGTGACGTTCATTCGCGATTAAAAACGCAGCATTAGAATCTCAATCTAAAGTAATTTGAACACTCAAATTTTCATTCGAAGGAGAATGGATCTGTTAATTCACAACGATTGAAGAGTATTTTTTGTCTGCTTTTTTTTTTTGTAGGTCTTTAGTACGTGAAAAAAAGGGATATTATTTTTATTTAACTTTCATTCAACCCTAGATTCGAATAATACGATTTATTAATCATTTATTGTTTCGTTTATCAACGATAACTAGAATTTAGATTTAAACGGTCGTATACTTAGACCGAATTTCTTCCCTGTCTCTTTACTATTTCTATTCTATTTATTTTACAACGTATTTTATATTATCAATTCCGTTCTTCCGTTAGTTTTTAGCTTCTATACTTCATTTTATCATTGATATTAAAAACGATTGACCAATCGGTCGATCGATACATTTTTTCAAACATTCCTTTCATTTTCGACTTTACGCATTTAAAAAATCATTAACAACGAGTATCGATATCGGTGCTCTATAGCTGTGTAGGCGTTCTTTCATCCAGTTCATCCTTAATCGCGAATCCTAACCAACTCACACCCACGTAGACGGTCCTGTATCCATCAGCAACGCATTTAATCGCGGAGTTCAGCTTGTGCAGCCAGATTGATAGTTATTCGTCTCGCGTACTCACCATTAAGTTTGTCGTGAATTGAGAAGCGGCTTCACTTCGTGCCAAGGGATGGCGGTAACTTTCGTGTATAATCGAGATACTGTGCAGAGAGATAACCAACGTTTGATACTCGACAAATGAAAAGAAACGAAATAAGAAGATCTTGAGAAATTTGAGAGAGAAGGTAGAGTGGAAAATTAGTCGGGCGGAAAAAATAATTGGCGGATTTTTAAAAGAAATATTTGTCGTCGTCGAGTGTGTACGTCTAATATAGTCAAATCGTTAAAAAGGATTAGGGACAAAAGGTGTGAAAAAAGGATTGTTTGAAGTTGAACGAATTGTCAAAAACAGCCACATCGAGAATATAGAACATGAATAGGAACATTCGACAAATTATTTTCGCAATCTTATGAACTGTATCCGAATATACGTTGCAGGTTATAAATATTAAGATGTTAGATCTATTTGATATATTTATTGAAAAATTCTTAATAATGCATCTCAGTTTAATAAAGCTTGTCTTGTTTGGTATTACAAGTAGACCGTGGATTGTTCAACGTTTATGTTAAATTTAAAAATGCAAAAGAGCTCTCTGCTTAGGCCGACATATTCACGGTTATGTTTGTAACGATATGAATTTGTATAAAGATTCAGAGACCAATCATATTTAAATTTATAATAAAATAATTTGAAAATGGAAACAGTAAAAAGCATTGAATCTGTCAGAAATTTAATTATGGCTTAATACTTGTGACCAGTAGTGTATATTAGTAAAAAAGGGGACAAACTCTTTGCTTCGTGAGTCGAGTTCTTTCATATCGATGTGGCTAGGCAGTGCGGTCTATCGATCGATATAGTCTGTCTGACATCGGTTAACCTCTCAAGGCCATTTGTATCTAGAGCAATCCCCACTACACTCGCAATCAGTTTATCTCTTGGTATCTCTCTCCTATTATTTTCCAGGAAGAATGGGGCAAGTTTCTAATTAAATTACTCGCTGAATCTTGTTTCCTAATAATGTGAAATGTGTTTGTAGAGAATTTAAGTGAAAGAAATGTATTTTAGAATAAAAAATAAATGGTCTTGAATATTCCATAGATTTTGGATAGACTCTAATGTCAATTTAGAGTTAAACTTCGTTGTATTTCGCGATCTTTAACGTCTGCTTTTTTGCTTTCGTAACTCGTAACTTTACGAGACTGTCACGCGTTTCGGTTAACACAAGTAGCCTTTATGTTGGATGTTTCGCTTAGACAAAAATGAATTTTGCCAAGAAAGATTGTACTGTTTTATGTTAATGAATTAAAATGATTTGTCTACCTTTTAATCACTCCAAGATTCTTTTTATTAACGTCCACATAACATGTTTATATCCACAGATTACTATTAAATATAAATTAAATATGAATATTAATTTTCAATTAGTATTAACGTTAAAGGAGAATTCTTGGTAATTAAAAGGTAAAGGATAAGAAAGTAAAGAAAGTGATAGCGAATTGATAAGATTAAGAAACGCTCTTGGTATGTTTTTAACATTTTTAAAGACTGAATTTTTTCAGTTTCTCGGTGATTAAAAAAAGAAAAATGAGATATTGCTGAAATCTAATTGCGAGAAGGGCTTTATAGCAGAGTTGGGCATTATTAAGACGAATCATTCGAATCATTCCATAAATATAAATCGTATATGTCACTGCATTTCTTCGTGTAAATGCATTTTAATCGCTTTTATGCTCAATTTTTTCAAATGAATATGGCCATTGAGTAGAATTTTACCCAAATCTGTTTTAAAACCGGCCCAAATGAGAACGTGCACTTACCACTACGACACCGGTCCTACGTAACAGTTAACCTTTTACTGTACTTATATCATTTTCAATAAATGTGCATTTTTTATACTTGAACGCAGCGTTATCTTATTTATCTTTGATTTGCAAGTTTTTTCTTTTGCAAGAGGATTTCGTTTTATTTTGAACAACCGCACTGCTCTGTTCTCATAAACCTTATCGTAATATTGTTTTGAAGAAAAAAGACTCGGATTAAAGCTACTGATGACGCCAGACGATATAAAATATCAAATATTCTATCCTTGCAAAGAATATATAAGAATAAAACTTCAATCTGAATGATAGTTAACATAGTCAAGAAACGGAAAGGAAAGATCTGTAGCGTTTACGTTTTAAATGTAACAAAAAAAGAATAACGGATATGGTATGTAAAATAATACGTAATAAAGAATCTCTTTCTCATTCTCCGCCACTGTGATAAAATAAACAAATCTATGCGCGAGATCTGGAGAAAGATAGGATAGAACAATAAATCATAGGCGATGATTTACATAACATGTTCATTGTTTATGATCTCGTATCATAATATAATATTATCTGTTTTAAACAACGCTAACATATATTTCTGTATGCTTTCTCAATTATAAATCGTAGATTCTTCGACTTATTGGTGTTTTAATAATTACAAAAGGGGGAAATAATTATAATATATTTATAATAATAATAATATTAATAATAATAATAATAATAATAATGCTAACATGTCTCCAAAAATATGAATATATCTCCTCGCGGTTTATCACGAAGTCGCACGACGGAAACGCGACGTACGCGCGCCTGTGCACGCAACAACATTACTATTTACTTCTTTTACGTAATAATATAGCTTATAATCTTCTATTCTCCTACTCAGGTAAATGCAATGTAATAGATACGGCTTGTGTCCCAGGAACCAGATTTCTTTTCATATTTTTCCAGCAGAGGGAAGAAAAACTGTCGAAAGACAATGACGAAGGATTAAGGGACGAAAATTAAAAGAGAAACGGCAATATGGGACGCGGTTAGTCTCCGAAATGGTGGCACGATGTTCTCGTTATATTTGAAATTTCCTCGCTATATTTATCTGTACATTAATCGAACGTTAAGAAGGTATAAAGCTATCTAGAAAAATCGAGACCATCGCGGAGAGCAATCCTCTATTGCCGATAAACCCGCTTTTCACCACGAGAAATGTATTCGCAGAAAGCGATCTAATCCTTTTAGTACTGTTTCGTGTGTTATACTTGTGTTAATCAGTTGAGTAGAATAAAATGATAAAAAGTTCAAGAAATGTATTTCGTTCAACTGCACGCGCAATACGCCGGACACAGCGGTTTAACAAAACGAAACATTCTTTCGCACCGATTTCTTAAATTGTTAGAATTTCAAATTTTCGTTCAATACAAGTACACAAGTACAGATATGAATTTAGTACGACTTATATAACTAACGGTACATACTAACTACAGATAATACTTTGTTACATCGTGTAGAATTTGAAAAACGTACGTTTGCTGAATCATTCGCTTAACAAAACGTTCGAAATTTTAAAACGCTGTAACGCAAGAACGGTAGTAGAAATCGATATAGATCTTCCTAATTATCGTTTCTTATCGATTGATATTTTCGCTATTTAATCAGTCGAGTATCGCCGATACAGTGACTAAAAGGATCATCGAAAGCCGAAAAATAAGCATTTCTTTGTTTAATGCAGGCGAATCTCGCGTGATAGAACTTAACAGCTATTCTAGGTAAATGTCGGTTAATGTCGTTAATTGGACAAAGTGAAACGGTAATAAAGGTTTCTAGCGATCGTTGCTTTCTTTCGAAACGCATCGGATCGAGCAAGGCAAGTGTAACGAAACTTTCCTATCAACAATTACACTACAAAATTTCTTCTTCGTTTATAATCCTAACTAGATTCACTTTTGTTTCCTACAAAGTTCCCTCTTATGTGCTCCGATGATATGTAACTCAATACGGAACCTTAACTTACATACTTTTTCTTTTTCTTTCATCGTTTCCTTTAAGTCGCTGCGCAAAAGCTCGCAGGAAAGGATTGACCTAATTGGAGGTCTACGTATATAAGGCACATCGTTCTTTCTGTTTGCATCACAATAAACAATGCGTATGGTATGGTGGTGAAGCCTAAATCTTCTGGTAAAATATTGCAATACCGTTTTCATATTTTCAAATAAATATCCAGTGTAATTTGCATATCATTCTCGTCAACGATTTACAAAGAAGTGAGAACTACGCTTAAAGGTGGACAAAGGTCGGAAGAATATCCTTGAATATCAAAGTAATCGTTCTGATCTCGTGTACAAATGCAAAATGTTCACGTATTGTAAAACAAAAAAAAAAAAAAAAAAAAAAAACCTTAAAAAAAAAAAAAAAAAAAAAAAAAAAAAAAAAAAAAAAAAAAAAAAAAAAAGAACGCCTTATCATAGAAATACGAGTAAAAAAGAAAAAAAAAGAACAGGAAAGAATATTTTACGAATAAAGTACATAAAATTTCTCCAAATAGAATATAAAACTTGGAGTAAAAATATGGAGAATTTAAATCTTCCAGGCTTTGTCACCGCTCAATTATTATTAAGTCATTATTCATTTCATCATCATTATCGTGGAATCCTCGAAGCATCAGGAATGGTTTCGAAAAATATTGTATAAAATTCTTCACCGACAGGATAAATCTGCGTCACCATGAAAAAGGTGCGTATAAAAACTGGGTCGTCGATACTCTCGTAGAAAAATGTTTAAGCACATGACAGCTATCGGTGCTCTTCGTAACAGAATCGAGCTGAATTTGGTCCCAAAGTGGAATTACCCTCTAGTTTGCTGACTTTAAATGCGAAAGATGCTTTTTAAATTTGCACTGGTTCGACGTAATTCGCAGGCAACATGCCGTGTCGTCCGGTGCGCTGTACCAGGCCGGTCATCCAACCCTCGTCAATGGCTGTACAGTTGACGATCAGATCGCCGTCGCAGAAGCTCACCTCGTCCAAATCTTGCGCTTGGTAGTCGTACATCGCTCTATACACTCTCTAATGAAAAAGGAAATTATTTTAAAAATATATTTCAACTGATCAAACATCATTAAAGAAATAAATAAGTACATGGAAAATATTAACTAATTCCTAATTGTTGAACGCATAATACAATGGATAGATCGCATAATCGATTAGACGCATATTGGAACCATCCAGGATTAGAGTATGAAGCTTGAATGAAAATCAAAAGTATATGAAAAAAAAAAATACAATTCAGGAGAGGAAGCAAATTTTTACATACATATCTGATAAAAAAAAAACACAGAATGTTCACAGAGAAACAATATTGGGCATAGTTATAAACATTTCAGAAGCCCAAAAAGGATGAGCTAGGAAGTATATTGGACAAACACAAACAATTTGTTTCTTAAAATAAAGCCAGTGTTTCTAGCAAAAGGAATATGTTAAATAGAAAAATGTATAACCATTAAAAAGTTAAAAAAAAAATTCACAATATTTTCAGAAAATCCTTCAATTACTTTTATACCACCCAATATCAAAGTTTGCATCTAATAGAAAGATACTTGAACTTTCTTCTTCCACCCCTATGGGTGATGCTATTGAAAATAGCAATTTAAACGATTAAAATAACTCACCCCAACATTGGTAGCTGGTGGTGGAGACGGCATGTGCTGTGGGACGTGATTGTTATTCGTTGCTGGTGTCAACGATCCATAGTACTCGTTTACAGGGTCTATATCAGCCACCGAACCAATCTTTCTAGCTGGTGGATTCGTCACTGAAAGAATTCGTTAAATTTAGCAAGTAGAATGGAAGATGGCGAATCAAATTTATGCGAAGAAGATTCGTCTGAAACGGCAAGTATCGATTTCAGACGCAACTTCCTCAAACACACCACGTGTTAGCGTTTCGTGTTTAATGAAAGTTTAGATCACGTAAAACATACAAAATAGATAGAGTGTGGTGCACAAGAATTGGGAAGCAGTTACGAGTGAATCGACGCAATTGGCAAACAACAACGAAACGGAAAATAAATATACCACATAGAAAACAGAAATAGTTTGTGACCAGCCACCGTTAACTACAAAACATCTTTCTCAATTATTATATTAAATCGTTTTATAAATTTCGTCGTATTTTTTTTTTTTTTTTAATTAGGAATGTAACATGAAATTATAGAAAAGCATCGTGAATTTGATTGCAAATGTGTTCTCTCTCGTTTTTTATTAGCCTGTCATATAAAAATTAAATTCTTCCTACTTCGATTTAAAACATGTCTGTGATCCGGAATTTGGTCAAAATTTCCTCTGAAGAAGTTCCTTCTGGGAAGCTAAAAAGATATTCTTCACGCGTTGCTACATGTAACGACAATTAATATTTTACTTGCTACTGTTATCTGTTTCTAGATGAAACTTTTTTCAGAGCCAATTTTTTATCGATTTCTTCGCAAAATTGTACGAATCTTACAATCTCCTTGGAGTTTCCACTTACCGAAGCTTAAACACTAATCTAAAAAACGGACGATTAAGAGGCAGCAGAATTCTGACAGGTAAGCGACAATGCCTTTTTAAAAAGACGGAAAAACAACAGAGCTTGCAAAGCGATCTAATATTTTCTGATAAACAAACAGACGTTGCACGTCCAAGAAGGTTCACACCGTCCCATGGAGGAACGATATAAATTCACCATGACGTCGCGTTCTGGAGATAATGGCCAACACAATAGGAGTGACCGAATTGTATCTACCTATCGTTCAAGCTAATCCAATTAGAAGTTGATCTATTGAAACTAACTATTACCGGTTGCTAACTATAACCAATGACCAACCCATATGGTAGACTGTATACGAAACAAGGGAACGAGGATACGTTCCAATTGTATTGATGTATCGGTTCACTGTCAGAATAGCAGAGGGAAATAGAGCAGATAGTGTACAGGGTGTTCCATCCATCACTATCATTTATTTTCATCTCCTATCTCTTCCCGCTCTTTGTCCATTTTCAGGCTAATTGTAACTTACGAGTTTCTCACCGACATAGTTTGGATGAAATCATTTAACTGTTCAAGATTACTGTGCCCACTGTTGCGAGTTATGTCAGGAGCAGGGATCCCTTAAGCGAAGAGACGTTATTCCTACTCCCACTGCTACTCTTCGTACAGTCATAAAGATAATCTCGTATATTGGCCAAAAAGTCACATACACAAATAAGATTATATTGCTATCGACAGTGATAACGGCAGTGGGAGTACGATTAAGGTATTAAGGGAATTGTCTGGTAAGCCTGGTCACGAGCCATCTCCTCTATAAGTTTTGCATTTCTCTATTGCAAATATTATAGCAAAGGATACATCTTTGTACATTGTATTCGTATTACTCTTATGTCTTCTGTATTCACATGTATCGTTATACCATTATCATTGCATTGAAACGAGACATTTTATTTATCAGAATTATCAGTCTACACAATCTTTACATCGTACGCGATCAGAAGCTGTAATCAATTAGAATTTGTGCTGTCATGAGCAAGCAAAGTTCCATTTATAGAAAGTTGGTCTCTTAGCACATTGTTGACCGGCAATTTTACTGACAATTTCTCTCACGTCACCGGCTATTATTTCGTAATTGCTGTGCAAGTAAATCGATATAAATAAACTTTAATCAATTTTATTTATTATTCAACTTGTAATATTTCTTTTCCCTACGATGAACAGCGTAACCGATCACCTACGTGTAATGGCACGCGACAGCTTTCGCAAATATATCTAGTTTCGCTGCGTTTTCCTTTTCAAGGCCATACTCTGCACGCTCTAGTCGGATTCGTTTTTCCGCCAGTGACTATTTTTCCTGAGACGTGGTCTCTCAGTCGTCGGGAAAGCCTGAAGGGCGCGTCGTTACAAGGAGCTGTTTTAGAAATTCGAGAAGCGTCAGGTGCAATGCTGCGTTCTTTGCAATCCACGGTTATCCATTCTCTAGCTACTTCCGGTAGAAACTTGTTGTATCTTGTTTTATCTTTTGGCAGATGGGTACAGTACGTTTTAAAGTTTTTCCTAAAATACTGCCGTTCGCCAAAAACCGATCTGCGCGATTTACCCTTTTCGCGTGCTTATTGTAATATGCACGTAGGTTTAATGATATTTTGCTGGTTTATCAGACTCACTATCTTCTGATACAGTATCGTTTTCCAAGTCACCACGACTTGAATCACAATCGCTCGGACAATCAGATAAAATTCATTGCTACGTTCCGTCATCGTTGACATTTTTTCACAACAAAGGACGCAACTCGACGGGTCTTGTAAGCAGCTTGTAGGGCAGCTTGAGGTACGCTGACCAACAATTGCACTGTATCATCTGCAACAGCACACTGAGAAGTCGACGTTTGGCCATGAAAACACGAGTTAACTCGTGACCGGTCAACAATGCGTTAAGTTACAAATTTTTCGTTGGATTGCCATTTGAAAGTGATAAAATGTCGCATTATTATAAGAAAGAATATCTGTGATACGTGTTTTACCAGATACACATTTCCATATGCGATACTATAATAGCCTGAACCTATTAAGGTTCTACCTATTAACCTATTAAGATTATTTTATGACGACTAAAATAAAAAAAACCTGTCAAACGATTATGTACTATACCATATATTTACACGAAACGAAAATGAACCACTCTGCACGTAGCTTCCTAACTACATAGATTATTATAAAAGTAACTAAATAAGCAAAGAGTAGGGAAAGAAGATGTAAAACTTGGTTCTAGAGCTAATCTTTTCTTAGAGAAGTTAGGAAGAAACCTATTCCGTAAAATGGACGAGAACTCACCTGGTCCCTTGTCGCTCGTATAAATCACAGTGGTTGCCCCAGCTTGCCTGGCGGAATAGGGGCTCGGTCTCACCTCGCTAAGAGGATCGTAATCGGCGATCCTACCTGGTGTCCTTTGCACCTGCGAGCTCGCAGTTCTAGCGGCCGGTGGATTCGCGTTCACGCCCGATGTAGGCGCGATCGAACCGTCCGTGTACTCTACGTACTCTAAAGTCAACAATACACAAGCTGCCGATATGCTTTTCCGACAACCATTCAAACGCCAACTTAGGCGATTCTCTGTCAACTAAAGTATTCTCAAATATTCTAACTCAATTGGCAAGTTTCACAAGCAGCTCTAGACTTTTCAGAGTTTTAAATGGATTTGATATACGCGTTCGTCGAATATCTAGCCCTGATATCTATCGATCGAACGTATACAGGACAATGGGATAGATAGCGTTGACTAAGAGACAATTAACATACAAGCGAATATTAGTTGGTGACAGTGCATAAGTTCATAGATTAGTAGGACTCTTCGCTTCTTTTGAATGTTAGTACATCGAGGATAGTTTGATCAGGGGAACGTTAACTCATTAAGGTTGTGTTAATGCAATATTTATCTTGTATTTCCTTTCTGTTAGTCAATTTGTATTATTAAATCCTGTTTTTTTTTTTTTTTCATGTTAACATCATAAAGGAAACTTTCAAGAATTTATTTCATACTTTCCCGAATAGTTATTTCTTCTTCCACGTAGATACTGTTTTATAAATGTTATGCAATTATAACGCTATGATAAACTATTTTCTCTTCGAATTATGAAAGCTCATTTACGTACGTTATTTACGCAATACACTTATATAAAGTATATGATATTCTTTAATATATATGTATATATATATATATATATATATATATATATATATATATATATACACACACTTTATGCATGGAAATTAACGTATTTATAACAGCATGGTACGCTACTTTTCTTTAAGTCATAAAACCTGCTTCATGTGTATGATTGCTATATATGTATTGCATTTACACATCTTTTATTCATTACTCCATTGTTCAGTCCTTAACGAGTTAAAATCTACTTAAACTTGTAGAAGTAATTTAAAGTTATCTATAATTAAATCTTAAACCTTCAGATTCCATGCGTATCAGAATTATCAAAAGAAGTAACGAAAAAATGCTTATGGAATAATCTCACGAATATTACGAACATTAATATCTGTTAGCTATAGAAAGCTTCAAGAGCTTCGATTCACCGGTTACCAAATCGCGGATACAAATGCTTCAAAGATCTAAGCAACGTGTGAATAAAGAGTACAGGTAAACCAGAGGACAAGTCTCAACTCACCGATCTGTTCGCCATTTTCTCCGGTCATCGTCCTCTTCTGCTCCATGATGGCCTTCTTCTGAAGCTCGCCGTGATAAGCCACGTTCGAGATGATCTTGCTGTTCTGCTTGATTCTCAGGGTTTCCGGATCATCTGCCACCTGGGTGAACTTGCCTTTTGCCTTCTCGAATTCGGCGTGATACTTCACGTTACTCTGAATCTTCGTGTTCTCCGCGATACGCTTCAGTTCCAACGTTTCCGCCATCGTGGTGGCCTTCGCCTTTGGTATGTGTCTGAAATACATACAAGTAACAGAGACCGGACTATATGGAAAACTCGATTGCCAGGTAGATCGTGTGTCGATCTAGCAACACTTAATTAAGCATCGATAATTGCAGCGAGTTCATGGTGAAATCTTTCTGATACTTGTTCCACGCTAGTCGAGCAACCACGTCGCTCGAATTTGCAAGTTTCCTCGAGTCATTCAATTGTCTTTTGAATTAATATATATTGGCTACGTTGATTTGAGAGGGTTATTATTCGTTTGAAGCTCAGCAACGAATACAATAACGCGAAATTTGAAAGAAAGGACCGAGTCGAGTATGATATTGCGCGTGTATGTAATAAGTATCCCATAAGCGTCGACGAAGGTGCAAAGAAGGGGGTGATTCCATGTAAAAAAAAGAAGGATGAGCTCGAAAATGTAGAATAATATTTTTTTACCAGTTCGTTAGTAGTCGTAGTTTGGAGGAATTAAAAAATGTTACACAATTGGCACACGTTTAAAACGAAGAGGATTAAAATAAGGACAAGTGAATCATCTTGGCTGATGCGCGTTCCTCATGGAGAAATTATGGAAATCACAGTGAATAAGAGTTTCGAGTGCACGACAAGCGGTCGATGACGCCGTTGGTTATCGCTTACATCCTTTGTGAAGCACAGTTGATAATCGTACCGCAGGGAGAAGAGTATGAAACATACTCTGAGCGGACAGTGACGGTGAAACACTTAGAAAAGTAGAGAGGAAGATGGACAATGTTGTGTCTTTCAATTTAAGTAATAAAGTAAATTTCTTTTTAAAGCTTGCCGTGTGAAACGATAGAGATACGATTTAGTAGCATTCTATTTCTATAAAATTAAATTACCATCAAACTTTTCCCAAATCTTCTTATCAACTTTCGGAATAAACTAATATTTTTACATCTTAATTCCGTCTTATTTTTAATAAAAAGTTGAAACTATTGAGGAATAAGGAAATAATTATCTTCTGAATTTTTTGACATTTTATTAGATTATTAATCTTATGCATATATTCGATGGTACACGTAACGCGCCAATTAATGTTGATGAAAATCAAAGCTATTTCACCAGGGTGCATCGCAATGAGAGCATCGTAATTCAACGGAACGAAAACGATGCGAACCAGAAATGTACTATACTAAGTATAATTAATCGGATGCAAAGTTTCCCGCGTTTCGCAACGAAAACTTTCGACATCGGCTTGCGATCGTGAGTTTTTGCTCGTTTCTAAGCCTGCGACGAGGAAATAAAAGGCTTCTTATCATAGCGTTCAGAACGCACGTTACAACAGACGCTCGCGTGGATCGAGCGGAATAGAATTACGAGGTCGTTGCCGGCGTATTAATTAGGGGAGGAAACGGTGAGACGACGGGATGGACTCGTAATCGGATGCGCATACGTTTGAAACAAAGAAGAAAGTGATGAAGAAAAATGGAAAAGAGTACGGACGAGGGAAGAAAGAATGAACTTTAATAATTGAGGATACAATCAACATTTAATAGATATATAATATTCACAAATCTGCTTGTAAATCAATTCCAATACAAAAGTTTCGCTTGTCAGTTAGAAACTGTTCGATTTAAAAAAAAATTAAGAAGAAGACAGGGAAAGGATTATAATTTCAGTGGAATATCGTAAACAGGTAATAAGCTTTTAATTACAGTTCTTATAAAATCATTGAATTTTCTTAGCCGATACATAAATTAAGCTTAAAATTACCGCTCTCTCTCTCTTTCTCTCTTTTCAAGGTATAATACCTCTGTTTAACGATATTTTCCTTCTCTGTTATATCTTTTTCATTCACGTGCAAACTTACAATATAGTCGATCCTGCAATCCTACCACTACCTCTAATAATAGTCGTTGCTAATTAGTAAAATTCAAATCGCTCTTGCTCTCTGAACGATGCCAGGATCCGATGATAGGAAAATTCGCTTCAAACGCATGACGAGGAATTCGAGGCTTTATCAGAGGGCCACGACGCGATAAGAGGAGCCAGGAATCGCGTAATCTTTCACAATTTGTTGAGTAATCGCTCTGGCTGGTAATTAGAGGAAAGTGAAAAGGAAAGTAGAGAAGAGAGCACAAAGAAAGGAGAAGAGAAACGTAGCAGAGGTTCTAGTCGCAGTGAACGTCGTCGGCCAGCCCAGGATCAACCGGAGCAGGCTAATAAGCCGATATCGAGAGTCATCCACCGGATAGAAACGTTTTGCAAAACAGGTCGTCGTCCGATCGAATCGATACGGGGCGATTGTGGATCGAGGCCGAGATCGAAATACATGCGCCTTTCAATTATCTGCGTATATGTAAATACCTCGCAGAAATTAAAATAATTAATCTTGCTTTTTATAAATGGCTTCGCCGTTTTATTATCTTTCTAGAAAATTCCAGTCTTAAATTTATCTATGGCACATTATAATAATTTTGTTTCGTAAGCTGCTTATCCTTTTGATTCGCCTTTTGATGACAAAATAATATTTACGTTTTTCAATGATGCTACACGTTTAATACAAAAGCGAAGAAATCCTAAAAGCGAAGGAAATAGAAACTGCAAAATATTAAAAGATTCAACCACTTGATAACACGATTCGCATAAAGAACAGATAAATAGAAATAAATAGGAAAATACTAGACAACTAAATAAATATTAGAAGAACTTGATTGCTTTGCATAGTTGATCCTGCAGCGAAAGATCTGTAGATCTCTCTTCTTTAACACACTGACAGACAGATTACACCTTGAGTGTATAAAACAATGAAACGAAACTGGATCAATCACAAATTTGATGTAAAATATATATATATATAATGGTACGTCATTGTCGCTAAGTTATGAGAGGACACCGGTACATAGGTGTGCAATGCGATTCGATAAATCACGCGTCCGCTATCGCGTTTTGTAAACAGCTTGTAATCAAGAGAAGCTCTTGTCAACGAGCAGAGAAAACGTAACTCTATAGCGAACAGATACTAACGAACAATATTTACAAATGAACTTGTACTTCTAAATTATTCATTGAAAAAGAAAAACAGACATTTTTAGAGGTAATAATAAAAGAAGATAATAATTCTCGACTCTGTCACAAACAGATAATAACGAACGATATTTTCAAACACAGTAGTACTCTTACATTATTCAAAAAGGAAAAAAAAGAAAGAAAAAGATTTCAAAGGTAATGACAAGAAACATCATAATGCACAATGCTATGGTAAGACAGACATTCTTAGAGGTAATAATAAAAGAAGATAATAATTCTCGACTCTGTCACAAACAGATAATAACGAACGATATTTTCAAACACAGTAGTACTCTTACATTATTCAAAAAGGAAAAAAAAAAGAAAAAGATTTCAAAGGTAATGACAAGAAACATCATAATGCACAATGCTATGGTAATCAGATAGTAATGAATAATAATAAAAAAGGAAGAGAAGTATAAAAAGCAGAAATCTCGGAGATAATAAGAAAAGAAGACGATAATTCATTATCTTTTTTACTACTAGGTGTATGCATAAGTTTTTTCCGGTTCTTTTGGTAAAGAAAAGACGTAATTTTCAAGGAAAATTAATTTTTTTTTATTCAAAATATTGGCCATCGGCTTCTATGGTATTTCTGTGTGTAGAGAGGAACGAGACGTGATTGTGCATGATGACATATTTTTTTCTTCTTCTTCTGTTTTGTTGTTGAATTTTCCTTTGGTATGCATACACATCGTGCAGAGAACCCGCATAAGAATGCAATGAAAGTTCAAGTGTATCTGTGACACAAGCGTTAACGAGTGACTAGCTCCGATTAGTCATGGCGTTAGAACGCGCGAATAAATTATATTCAATATCGTTTCATGAATCACGCACGGCTAGTCGGTTCACCGATGACTTCCATCAGCTTGATTTTCCCAACAACCCGTTTTCAATTCATTCATCCGGCAGATACATATATTAATAAACTCGTTCACCTGGTCGATTTCAACCTTTCTGCTACATTAAACGGTTACAAATTCAAATTCCACGTCCTGTTTCCTGCGTTGTGAAAGTCTAACTCTGTGAAAAGATCTGGCTGAAATAGTTAAATGTAAGAAACAACTCTTGCGAAAATAAGTTGTTATAGTGTGACCGATAATGTATATGTTCTAATTGATATAAATAGTGATGATAAATAATAGTGCGTTCTAATTGATATAAAGATATCTGAAAAATGTATGAAAAAACATTAGAAAGTTTTAGTAAAAGAAAAAATAAAAGGAAGAAGAACCGGAGCAAGGAATATATTCTATTCTAGCTAATTACCTTAACTCACTTACGAAATCCATTTCTCATATCTCTTTCTTCTTCCAAAATAACACTATTTGTTTCAATAAACTACTTCAAACGATAAATGGGTGATAAAAGTTAATCTATATTTGCTATATCAAACGAGTATTCTGGCTTAGAACGCCACTGAAATATTTGTTTCTAATCTTTTTCGACAGAAGGTGTAAAACTTTCTTATCTCATTTATTCACGTGTGAAGAATATTCCATTTTTTTAATAAATATTTCAATAAATACAATTTTTTCACACGAAACTAGTCGAATGTATGTGCGCTGTATATAGTACAAGGCCGAAACACAGAAACCATCGATAAGAAAATATCTTACGGATTCTTTGGGTAAAATGTCAAAGTGTTAAAAAATGGCATTCTAAAGCAGGATAACCCTTTAATGCAATAAACACGGATTAGCCTTTACGCTCCATTTAATGTTCAAAGTGGCGCCTCGTTAGTTGGACACAAAAGTGCGAAAAGGTGAGCCGCGTAGCTCACACCAGCGTAATCAAGATTTGTGTCACGAGTTCGTTTTCCATGTACGGCATCTATAGCGTTGTCTACCCCAGGTAATTGTGCCAGCCAGGTTACGCAACACGTCGTTGTGCCACGCATGAATATAATAGATACGCGTACCGGGCCTTTTGTCGGTCCGCTTCACAGAACTGTGCACTGTGTGTGTTCTACATTGTACACCGTTAATGGCTAGGATATTTCCTGTCGTCTCGAGGATCCACGCCATTCGCATCTGCATAAAGCTCCCCGTTGCCTGTGCTACCGCAAGATGCAACCGATTGGCGCGCGCTTGCGACACTCCTGACATTTAGTGATCTAATGAAACAGGAGATGTATTTGGTACGATGTTTTCTCACTTAGAGAATTTCTATTTTTATTGGTGCTTGTGATTTTCCTCTAACGTCATAAGTTTTTTATTACCTTCGTCTTCCTTACTTTCGTTTAATTTCTTCAGTATATATTCCATCTTGAAATTCAATATTTGATATAAGCTATGAATTTGAAATTACATGGGTTTGTAGTAAAGTTGTTGATATGTTAAAAACGTACATTTTCCTTATCTTATACAATATCAGAAATGAAACAAACCACTGCGATAGAGTTTGTCTATTATTTGTTACAATGTTAGAACAAAGATACGGTAATTGTCCTAACACTTTTATACGAGGTTGTATGTGCGTGTACAGCGATCAACATATGAATAGACAGGGTCTTTATGCTAATTTCTAAAGTGTTTCTAGAATCTTTAATTACTTTGTCGAAAGTGTTTGTCGTAGCTCATGCCTCGCTCTTTGTATTCATAGGAATTTGTGAAGCTTCTTTACAACTAGTGGCAAAGTTTTTATACGAATTCAAGTGGATTTATTTTATAATATTTTCTTGTTCTCGCGAGATAAGTAAAATTCTAATCCTTGATATATTTACTATTATTGACGCACATGTTACCACAGTTCAGTTATATAAATATTCTTACGTAAAGGCAACTGCTGCATTTTCATTTGTATAAATTTGAATAAAATAAATTATAATAAATTTCGCAATGTTTTTCTAATATTCTAAACTGCCGATCGATGGTTTCTCGAGTTGATTGCCACTGACAACTATAATTCTCACTATATAGGATAATATGACTGATAGAACAAAAGGAAGCTCATCTGATAGACGATTCCAGATTTTCAACAAAACGATGGAGCAGAAACAGCGCTAAGGTAAATGGAAGTAAAGGTAGAGACAAAATGGTTTTCTGAAACGTTACGGAAATCTTGAACAAGGATACAAATTTTTCGGGCTATCAGGTTCAGTGGAAAGAAAGATCGAGGGCAGGTGAGGACGAATGGAATATGTTCAGCGGTTTATAATAATATTAATAAATATGTAAGAACAGCGGGAAAGGCAGAATCCGAGGAAGAGAGAAAAAGAAGACAGCCAGAGGCGATTGCTGTATGTTAGACTTTAGCCTGAGAATATAGGACAGAACTAAGTTAAAGGTAGACACGTGAGAGTGTATAGGTTAATATAGGATAATGGATATAAATTAAGAGAAAGATACATAGGTATATTTAAGCTTTTACTATTAGATATAAGATGAGATACGTACGTCTCGAATGAAAGCATGAGTGTGCCTATTTGGACATGATCAGTGCTCTATATAAAGTATGGGAATGAGTGAGAGTTAGAAATACGTAAGCCAGGTGCTTTTTCCGAGCTGTGAAGCCGAAAAATAAATAAAAACGAGAACAACGATAATCAATAATCAATAATTTATAATCAATAATCACATATCCTCCACTTCTTTACTACTAGACCTGATAAAACCATTTTCTACAAATCGAATCCTGTCAACCATAGAAAATTAATAGATCCTCGACCAGTGTTTATCCCTGAAATAACGCCACAAAAAACAACGTTAAAGAATAATTAAGTACACGCAATAAGAGCAGTCGAATGCAAAGAATCGTGTAACTGCAGGCGATCGTGGCATGCACAGGTATACCGATCCAGCAGTAGAGAACCACAAGGTCTCCTTTTTCCAATGACGTCTCGTTGGGGAGAAATTTTCCGAGACTGGTCTTATTGGATTCCGTAACCGTTGGCAGGAATCGCGAGAATGGCTTCGGAAGTAGCCTGCCTAGCAGTGTCGGCACAGAGACCGAACGAAGCCTTACTTCGACCGCATTACTCGAATTCCAACGAAGGCCGAAACGAGATTCCCACTTTTTCTTCTTCGGGCTTGTGTCCCTCTCGAGCCCGTAAAGATATCGACGAGGAGAGACAGCGTGCCACTGCGAACGAATTGAAATGTCGCGTATGAAAGAACTCGATCGATCGAACGACGATTGAGTTTCGAGCTGAGACGCTTTGGTTAACCTATTAACTCGGAGCAGACGAGTTAATTCGTTCCTCGGATCACCGACCTTCTCGACCTTGCGATTTTTTCATATAAAAATTTGTTATATTCTAATCGTGGTTTCGTTTCTGTATATTCGTGTATGTAAAATAAATTGTATCCATATTTGCAAGAATTAAAATTGATAATTGAAACTGCTTTAGGTTTATTAATTAATAGACTGGGAAATTGAAATATGTAAAGAATACAGATGAAAAATCATAATATTCAATAGAGGAGATTTCTATTTAAATTTCATAATTTCTTATGTTCGTAAAAATATAAATTTACTTAAGTATCTGCCTATTTATAATCTTCTCTTTGAAAGTAAAGATAAGAAATTAGGCTAAAGAGAAACACGTAAAATTATAGTAGATCGACATTGTAGAGACTGTAAACGGAATCCTTTTCAAGGTTGCGAGGAGGAAATACAAAGATGTCTACATATATAACATTACATAAGAAATTACATATACGTATAATCTCTTTTCGTAACAAAGTCCCTGATTTTGAAAAATAATATTCAAGGGCTAAAAGAAACCTCTTTCTATACAACAAAATTCCCAAGAACAAGAATTTTGCATAAATATTCTCAATCTTTAATTAATTAATTTTACAATTTACTGATTTCGTAATTTTAATAGTTTCCAGTTAAGAAATGGTCTAATTAAGAAAAGTTAAAAGTTAGAAAAAAAAGCGGTTTGTCTAGACATCCGCAGTCTATTAATTACTCATTTCCGAATAGTGAAAGTTGCTACTTCAGAAGCGATCCAATTAGCAGCTTAAAAATAAGAAACATAATTACTTCCCATAGGCGTTATTCATGTCATACGAAGTGCAATCTGTTGCAAGTAACGCGACAAGAAAGCTTGTCTGATACAGGGTTGTAAAATTACACTTAGGCCGAGTTGTCTCAGCTATGGTGGGGTTTAAAGGTGCATTGTGGGACAAGGTCGGTTCACCGTAGCCACGCAGTCGGGTCACGCTACGCTGGCCACCCCTTTTACTCTTAGCTGTTAAATTACTCCGAGTTGAGGCCTCGCGATTTAACGACGCCAATGCTTCCGGCATTTTTTCTTCGGCGATACGATTTTCTCACGTGTGGACTATGCAACTTGAAAGCTTCGTAGGGACGGTAGTTTTTACAATTCTAATCTTATTGCGAATATAGAACATATATTTGAGAATTTCATAGACTCGTTAATTGAATACGAACTCAACTCATACGAATTTTCTTTAAATGTACGAAATCTTTTCCTATCTCCGTAAGAAGATGAGCCAAACAACCTAATATAGCGAATCGCTGTAAAGATTTCAAGATAACGTCAAGCACCTTTGTGCTGCAGAATCTTTATCCTGATACGACATTCTTCACGTTCTATCTTTGTCTAGACGCTTTGTCTATTTGAAAGCTTGAGTGAATTGTTAATCGAATTACTGTCGTAACATTACTTCTTTTTAATCGTTATACGAAGATCTCGAAATAACGTCACTGAAATATAATTTGCTTTTTTCTCAAGTGAGCTTTTCAGAATGGAAAGAGGTTGACCTTGGAACACCCTTATACTTGAAAAGCGGTATTCGTATCTGTACACGATGCTATCAGAAATAATACAACTCTTATCGCATTTTTTATTTCATAACTGATACTTTATCATACGTAAAACATGCGCAAATTCAAATTCAGCAGTAAAACTCGAAATAAGAAGACGGTTAAATATAACGATCATCCTGTACAAGTTAATATGCGGATCATTTAAATATCTTGATCATATACATAACATTTAAAAGCGATTTTAATAAAACGAATGAATAATGGAACGATTTAGAGAGACGTACGACCGTGTAACGAGCGTAATTTACGTACATAAATATATTACACATACACAATGCATAACGATCACTGTTTTAAATTATGCATATACATATATGTGTGTTCTCGAGTTTCTTCCTCAGTTCGTATTTTATTCCCGGCTCTTGTGTCTCGTTTTACGCTACCGTGACATTTTTATCCAACGTACTATTCTAAACTAAAGTCGTTGCTTCGATCAAAACGGAGGAAGAGGAATGTAGGAAGTTCAAATCAAATTTCCTTAATACTATATTGATTTAAATAAAGATGCGTTTCACTGCTCGATGTTTAGTCTTAAATATGTGATATTCAGATAGAATTATTGCTTTAGCTTCATAGTTAATTACATTACAAGTTTACTCACTGTTATGTGCATGTTACGTTCCCATGACTTATGGTATAACGAATTCCGAATAATAATAAAACAGTAGAACAGTATTTTATGGAAAACAACGATGTATGCATTTACATTAATTCTCAATCAGCTACATACATTTCATACTCCAAGTTCTCATACATTCAAAAGTTGTAAAAGTTCATTAACACGAATATCAGTTGGCTGCTAATTTTATAGCACGTTTCAAAAAGTGATTGGATTTTGGATAATTCTGAGTTGGTCTATTCAAACGACTAGAAAGTGAAATCTCTTCCTTACAGCAGTTTCTTTAATTGTTTTTCAAGCGGTCACGTGAGATTGGCAATCGGAGAAACTGGAGAACGATACTAATGACTGGCAATTAGAGAAAGGACCGACGATTATGAGAGTGTGCCAAGTTGTTCTGAGGTGAACCGCAGCCACGCTGCATGCCTCCTCTAAATAGAGAAGAACGAGCCAAAGGGAAGTGATTCATTCGTGGTGAACCGATGACGATCCGGAGGATGACATCATTTCCCAACGACGAGTTGAAATTCGGAGGAGACGCGGTTATTCGACCGCCTGGGCAATCGTGGATAACGCTACCGGAAGGAAACGATGACTAATTTCTCAATAAATTATGGAAATTCCGACACTCCGCAAGTTTTTTCGATCATTAGAAATATTATAGAAAATGATGTGGAGCAGAAAGGGAAAATCTAGACGTTGTGCAATCGAGCTAGTATTACTAGCAGCAGTTATCAGTGTCAATAAATTTTCTTGCATAACGATGAAAATAACAAGTTTGATAATATGCCAGAACTTTAATTATCCGAGCTAATTATAATACACGCTGCTCGGATAATCAAACTATACAGATAATCGAGTAAGTTTGTTTTCGTGCGAGAGAAGATAATTTATGTCGAGCTGCTTTTATAAATACTAAGATTGAGATATTAAGAAACAGTGGCAACATTTTTTGATTATATATATAACAATTTCTCGCAATCTTTATTCTTGTTTTTCTCCAAGAAAGAATTCCACGCACGTATAACTGTGAACCTACGTTATTCTGAAGATTCGGATGTTGTATTTAGTAACGCAATGTCCAACAATGCGCACAATCCTACTATTAAACGATATAAATCCATGTAAATCTAATTCTAAACATTCTTTCCGTTATCTCAGAATACAATGATTTCCAGAAGAACAGGCGCAATGATTCCACATCTGAACATATGGCAAACGTAGAATGTATTAATTACCGGCAAAATCTCAATTTGCCGGCAATTACGTTGCATAGCTTCATATCCAAGGTGCTTTCATCCGCGGGAAACAACGATCGTTTTCATTTCTAACGTTTCCGCACGCGTCCTTATCGAGCATCGCCATCATCGTTGCTGAAACGTTTAATTAAAACAGCGAGGAACGCAGGTATCGCGCAACGAGCATAATGACTACGCGCGTCTACGTACCTATGCCATCCTCTCAATTACTATGATAACGAAAGAAAAGGGAGGAAGAAAGAATTTAAAAAAAAAAAAGAAAAAATAGCAGTTGGCGAAGAGAGGCGCGACGGACGTGGAGGAAAGACGCCGATGGAGAACGGAAGACGAGGAAAGGAACTGTCGCGTCGGTGGAACAAAAGCGGCCACGAAGAAACACGTGTTACCTTTTGCCATAGGCATTCGCCGGGTATAGTTAATTCTGCGTGCGTCGCACGACGACAGAACCCGGAACAAGTGTTCGCGCGCATTTGTAAGCAACAGTACATCAACCAGGGGAAACGTTTCGCTTAATTCAAATTGTTTTCGCGCGCTTCACGACGTGGGAAACATCTGCTGGAGACATGGACATTCGATCGGACCAGCCTTGGCGAACAAATGAAATTGGTAGGAGGATGATATAGGATGGAAAATTAGAAAATCGTGATAACAGCTGTATGTAATTTTCTAGTATCTAATCTTGGATTCTGTTAAAGGATTAAATACAAGTTTTATTATCTCTCCATCCTGTATTCACGTTTTGCAATTCGTGGAAGACGAGTTAATTCCTTTTACTGGCAACCTTAATCTCTTAGAGATAATTCCTTTATTTGGATCAGTTTTATAACGCGTATACGTGGACAAATTTCATTAATCGAATCTCTTGAAACCTTTAGCATAAGCGATTAGAATTGTGTATTTAACGGTTTTTGTCTGCGCGAATCATTTCAATTATCACTTTCAATAATCAGCCTTGGATTGAAAATTACGTAAAGATATCGCGTTCTTTTTGATATTCTTTTTGAATGAACGAATGCTCGGACGAAGGAGGTCATCTAACTAGCAGACAACCTACGTTGCTCATATATACGGGCTCATAAAAATTAAATGAACGGTGGACAGACGCGAGAAAGGGGGAAGATAAAGAGCAAGGGAAATGAAGGTGAGGGGTGAGCAGGACCGAGCGGGAGGATGCCAGACGAATGAATGAATCTCACGACTCACACGTGTTCTGCTTTGCTTATTCAGACCATCGCACCGTCTGATTCGACACGCATTGCTCGACACATGCACTCTGTCATTCCCGTAGCGAGGAACGCGATGCCGCCTCATAAACCGTTCGATTCGCGTAATTTTTCTTCTCCACCTTATAGTCACGTTCGGTGTAATTGGTAGAAGCTGTATGTTATTCTCCACATAATGGAAGCTGAGTTTTCGACACAGAATCAAAGCACTTTTATAAGACGCCGTTCGTATGCGGCTACATCAATCGGTGTCCACATAGTGTTTTAATTTACGACTTTGCTATATCGGTTCCACTAATTACATGCACGCAGGATATTCGAATTTCTACAGGGTGATTCTACAAACGAGGACAACGTGCAGTTGTTCTTTAAACGATGCAGATGAAGATAAAGATTCCGACAAAAAGCAGATGTCGGATGGTTTAACGAGATCTATCTTCTTATAAGTTGAGTGACTTCTGCAAGTTGCAGTTGTTCTTTACCGAGCAAATGTACTTCCTTCTTTGAGGGAGGAAAAATGAAGCAACGAACCGTGAAATATTACAAAAATTCCTTAAATTTGAAACACTGTGACAGACATATTTTTGGCATCGAGTTTCCTATTAATTGAACTTAAAAAAATAGAATGTATTTCTTGTTTCTTTTGATAATCCCATTATACAAAATTTGATGGATATACGTAGGATTTTATAGACTGACTGTACATATATATATAGAGCACGAACCATAAAAATTGGAAATTTCATTCACACGGAATATAAAGATAAAATGAAACTTCGATCATATATTAGAAATCCATGATCTATAAATAATGATCGAGAAAATCGTAACGTCTGCGTGTTCTTCGATTTCTTAAAGCCTCGTAAGGTATCGTCAATATGAGCGCAATCAAGCGAGGACGTTGCAGAAATTTCGTTTCCCCGTGGCAACGGAACGACCTAGTATTCGTGCAAATTGCAGGCCGTTACGTGGCGAAAAGACACAAAACGCCGGAGAAACGCAGATTCGATACGCGTTTCGAAGGATTTCATCATCGCAGATGCTCACTCGGAATACTCCGCGAGTCACTGCTTTACGGTAAAACGCTGTGCATATCGATCGTCTATTGGATCGACCTGGATCATCAACTACGATGTTCGATTTTGAAGAATCGAGCGCTATTGGCTTGATAAGTGTGGAACATTTGAAAAATACAGAATTCAATGATACTGATTGATATTGATTATTCAAATATTATTGATTGCTAATATCGCTGTTTGATAATATATTTCAATTGAAAGAGCATAAAAAATCATATTGTGGAGAAGTTATCACGAAAAAGCATTAAATCTCGCACGCTTTCTCCTCGGCCTTCCCCTCGTATATTCCAACTGATCTACGTCAGTGACACGAAATTGAGTGGTACTTGAAATCAATTTCAACGTGTCAACCGACGATAAACAAGCAGTAACTGTACTTATTTCTTTTTTTTTTTTTTTTTTTTCAGTAATACCGACGATCAACATTTGCAAACATATGGAAAGGAGTTTTATACAAATATGGTGCGCTCATCCACCGCGAATTTTATTCCAATTGATCATATATAAATATCGATGATATATGAATAATAACGATGATTATAATCTAACGCGAAAATAAGTGTATCTAATTATATATGAATTCAATTTGAGTATTTCCAACATGAAGTTTTCTAACTTCTTCTGGGGTTCGATGCAGACGAATGCCACGCGGCAGTGTAACCGCTGCCTTCTACTAGGTTGTCCGAAAAGTGTCTTTCTTTCGCAAACGTGTTTTTTATCAGGTTGTCCAATTTTTACAGACACGTCTTTTACAAGTATGCATGTTTATTTCGATAGAAGAAAATGGATCATACGTGATTCGATAAAATGATATAAAACGGGAAATACTGTGCATTCATTATAAAACGAAAGAAACTTCTCGGACGACCTAATACAACAGTGCACCTTCGTACAAACGTGAAACCAAGTCTGTGAAATGTCGCGGTGTTTATCTCAACAAAACAAAATAATATAAAACAAAAAGCGTCTATTATTTCCTCACAAAACGAAAGAAACTTTTCGGACAACCTAATAGAATAACATAAATGATACGAAGCGGTGGCAAATTAACGTAAAACGTTCGTGTGAACTGGAAGAAAAATTGGACGCCCGAGGCCGATCTCGCAAGCCGTTCGCCTGCAACGAACCTAAATTCCTTCCAAATTTCTAATTCCTTATCAGAAGCTAGAGAACGACGTTTCCCAGAACGCAGGGGAACAGATGGCACGCTTCTCCCCGTACCGATGCCTGGTTCACTCAATACACTTTCGGATCCTTTCACTCAGATCCCCATTGGAAACCATGAGTCGCAACGACGCGACACAGCGCAGTGGACGTGGCAAGGACACGGCAGCTGAAAGGAGCCACGATAAAAGGAGGATCCGTTGAGAAAACACGACAACTATGCGTTATCCTGACCGCAGAATCGCGCGCTTTCGCCACCTCGACTGCATCTAAGCGTGAAAACTGGCCATTTCTTACGAATCCATCTTTCTTTCTCACTAATCACTTTTCTTTCTCGTCTAAACACGAGCTTCGCAGTTTGTTACACGCTAAAGAAGCCGAGTACACGCGTGACCGATGATTTAATTGGAAATGAGAGAGCTGTTAGTCATTAAGAATTAATAGCTTGGTTTCGTCACGGCGTGGATTATGAAGTTTATAACGTTTGAGAAATGATAAAATGAACAGTTTCGATACGTGAAAATCTGTTTACGAGATTACATATGTAATAGAGTAGTTCATTCATGGAACTATCAGGTTGTCCGAAAAGTTCCTTTCGTTTTATAAGCAAGTGGTATTGTTGTATATTATTTTATTGAATTATTATGTTTGATCCATGTTATTTTACTACTACAAAATGGATTATACATAAATCCATAAAATAATAGAAAATAAAAAGTGTGCATCTATCATTTCACTTATGAAACGAAAGAAACTTTTGGCACATCCTAATAGTTCTGTGAATGAATTACTCTATTACATATATGATCTCGTAAACAGATTTTCAAGTATTCAAACTTATTTTATGGATTTATGTATGATCCATTTTGTACAGAATGTTTGTAACAGAATAAAATAGATCAAACAGAATTCAATAAAATAATATAAAACAAAAAATGTTGTGCATCTACTACTTGCTTATAAAACGAAAGCGACTTCTCGGACAACGTAATGTTTGAAATTGGGGAAAAGTTGAACGAATGTTTGGTAAACTCTTAATTTTACAATTACAATTGTTATACTAGAATACTTTCATAAATCATGACGAAATTAGAGCCAATGACAAGTGATTTATATAAATATTTTGAATTAAGGAGAAGTTAGAATCAATCAGTAAGAATCAATGAGCTTGATTTCGTTAGAAAAGTTTATGAAACATAGAATTTGAACGATGGTAATAGTAAGAGTTCGAATGCTTGAAAGTCTATTAAATGACAAACTAATGGAGAAGCGATTTATGGAAATATTTGCAATTACAAAAAGTTAAACGAAAGATAAAAAAAAAAGTAGATCTATATATCAGAATTTATTATCCAAGAAGGAGGATGTTTACTTTTATATTTCCCATTTAAATGATAAACTTTTTGCTTTAATTACATAGATAAGAGTGATTAAGCGAACTAGTCATTCTATCTGTTTATCTATTCTGTTTACAAAGTATAGGATCATGCATGATGTGGCAATATAAAATGAGGAATTCTGTGCTACTTACGCTTCGCAGTATGGCTGTTTGTTGAAACCCTTGTACGTCCGCATGTTCAGAATCATGCCGCAACCCTGACACTTGAAGCACTGTTTGTGCCATATCTGCAAGAAATATAACTTTGAATGAGTCTTCCCCTTTGTACATAAATACATATTAATGAAACATTAACCGGCAAAACGTTTGTAAAATGTTATAGACACTTAAAAAATGAAAGAGGGAATATATAAAAAGGAAGACAGAAATATCGGGTTGTCCGAAAAGTTTCTTTCGCTTCATAAGGTGATAGATGAGCAATTTCTGTTTTATATTATTTTATTGAATTAGGTATGATTATTACGTTCGTGCACAATTCAAGAGACAGAAAACATTGTGCGTCTATCATTTCCTTATAAAACGAAAGAAACATTTCGGACAACCTAATACCAAGAATATCGTGCACATTGTTCATCCTCTTTTTTATATGATCAACTCCATTGAAAAGATTTTTTAACTTATCACGAAGATCTCCAGTATCTATAGTATAATATTTATATCATCTTATTATAAAGAAGATTATATCTCAATCCTTGCTATCATACCAACAGTCAAAGAAAATACGAGGGAAGAACGGCAACGCATCGAGACCAGCCGGCTGCTGAAGCGAACAAAACTCTGATAGAAGGAGAACACCCCAGTGACCTCACTAAAGAAATAAAATAATCAAACTCGAAGATGGTATCCCGCTGGTGCAAGCCATCCACATGTTACTTAGCAATTAAATTAGAAAAATAAGTAATAAGTAAAGTACAAATTAAACAATAAAAAAAAAAAAAGAAAGAAATAGAAGAGACTCGTTTGATTCTGAAGAAGCTGGACGCTAACTACGTACCCAAGTGATCAAATCGTGAAACATACAAGCTATTTTCTTTATTTTGAAAGATTCATGAGACTTTTGAGCGGCTCAAATATAAATCCAGTATTTTGCTATCAGACTGAAGAAACTGAGAAGAAAAGTGAAACATTCTGTAGGATAAAAGTAAAAAAGAATACCAAGAAACATTCGTCTCGTATCACACGCAAAAACCAACAGTTTCGCTCGCCGTATTTTCACCCACGTGCAGCAAAGAAACATTATTCGTAGGTTTCTAGGAGAACAAAAGCCATCTAATCGCGGCAATGCCTTTGTTTCATTGTTATTCATTGGTAGCATCTAAACGATAGTACGTAGCCTCCCAACATTGTCTTTTCTGCGTGAGGATTTATCACGTGCCAACAATAAGCACGCACTCTGACCCAACTATCCATTTTCTAATGATAAATAAACGCGTGAAATAGTACTCTTCGATAAGATTGGCGAACGTTCAATGAGTGAAAAACGTAATTATCGTTTTTCTGCCGAAGGTCGCGAACGATTGGAGATACCGAGAAGAAAATATCCTCGAAGAACCCCTGCTAAATATTTTCATGTTTCGCAGTCTGTAAAAGTAGATCAGGAACGCGATATCTATGAAAATTAATTCGTTTTGTAAATCATCGTGCGTCGTAACTCTACCAAAGAGATCACAACGACAATTCGATTTAGAATGCGTTTGGTTCTGTATAGATCCATCAGTCGAACGTTTCTCACAGCTGACCCAGAGATAACCGAAGGCCGTCATAGTTGCTGGTCGATAATTAGCAAGGCTGCTGGTGATGTCAGATGTCGAATAAGGTCGCGGATCTTAGAGTAGAACGGCCATCGCGGGAAGGCCTACACCCGGAAAGAGAGAAATGACTCACGAGCGTGTGAGTCAACTTTGATCGCGGTCAACAAAGGGTTATAATTATTCCTCGTGAAAAACGCCTTGTCTCTTGAACGCTTTTTATTCTCCAGACGTTTCATTGTATTTAGGATAAAGTTTCTCTCCTTTTGTGTGAATTGTCGTAAAGATCGCGGAAACCAGTGAATTCTCAAACGTAAAAATCAGCTAAGAAATAGGAAACTGTGAACTATTTTTCGATCTGCTGTGGCCCACATATTTTTTAGCATAAGGAAACTTAATAATGCGTTAATAATCTAACATAAACGTTGACAAAAATGGCCACTTTAATAGTCAATAATCAAACCACGGTAGAAAAGAAAGACGGTTTGATCTTTTTGTTATACGAGCAAAGTTTGCTTAGCAATTGTATGGTTCTTGCAAAGCATTGTAAAATAAAAAACTAAAAGGCAGAGAAAAATTGCCGGCTAATGAACTTTCCAAGACCGTTAAACGTTACTACGTATGCGCTAATTACCGCGTAAATAAGATAGTCTTTTGTGGTCTCTGATGTATCATCGATTATCGTTAACCAATCACCTACGTGAAGAAACAGCGACAAAATATATAAATAATTCATTTATATTATATATATATATATATATATATATATATATATATATATTCAAGAGTATACTAAATTGTTAAAAAGAAATATCGAAAAACACTAAAATGCGTGAAACACAGTTAAGAAGATAGGCAATTTGCACTGTTGGCTCGAAATACGATGAGTTAACCAAATTTGAAATTTCGAAGTCTAATGTTTCAAGGCTTTAAATTTCCATGTCGAATTTTTCAATATTTCAAATTTCAATATCCAATTTTTGTATATTTCAAACTTCGAATCTTCATATTTGAAATTTTAATATTTCAATCGGACCAACAACCACAGGAAAGAAGAGAGAAAAACACGGGAATACAAAAGAAGAGATAGTAACCGGTCGAAGCAATGGCAAAAGTACTTGAGCAATCTTGTCACGTTTCGATTTCTAGACGATGCAGGTCGTCAGTGTCAGTCCGTGAGACGGTGGAATGCATCGTCGAACAAACGCAACGGTACCTTATTTGTATCGTGCAGGCAATGTTAATCGCGCCACGAACAAATGCTAGCAGTGCCACTTTCGATCGTGCTTTACGTCGAGAACGCTATGGGACCGGCTAGCACGTGACGCACACTCTGGATCTCGTTGTTTCAATTTAATTGCAATTACTTAATCGCGATTAGCGGTAATTGCTCGTGGTACCGCTTTCAAATCGGCCAGCGAACAGTTAGTTACTTGATTGCAAGTAAAAATTCGATTCGCCAGCGTCACGAACGCGTAACTTTGCTGAAATTTCTTACAAGTCGATGAATAATTGAAGAAAACGATGATATTATTATATGATAATATTATTACGATATTTAAGATTAGAAACTTGGTTTAGAAAATTGTAGAAAGTTTGATGGATCTGTGGTAACGTAACTGGCATTTTAATTGTATAAATATTTCAAAAATGCTGAGAAAATGAGAAAATGGTATTATCACTCACAAGTTATCGCTTGATAAATTCTTTTGTATAGAAGATTGATAAATTTTGCAAATGAATTTTCTAAATTACAAATTGATTGTTTTAAACAATTGTAGAAATTGTTTCATGCAATTTGTAACTTATAACATGTTAAGAATTTAGAATTTATTTTAGAATTAATTTATTTAGAATTTAATTTAGAATTAGGAATTTATAACTTATAACATGTAATTTATAAATTTACTGATATTATCAGTAGATTGCAAACGTTTATACAAATAAAGAAATAGAATCTAGATATATTTGAACCTGTAAATATTATAACAATGTTATATTTATTCATACATATTCTATATATTTTGTATATTGAAATTTCCCGCAAACACATAGAAATCCGCGATTTAATTAATAATTAGAAAATTATTTAAAAACTACTCGAATGAACACGTCATCAAAATGTAGTACATAGCTGCGTATTTTGTTCGCCTTTGAGTCATGAAATTTCCCGAGGACTCACGGTTGCGTGTACGCATCCAAAACGATCTCACGATGTAGCGACGAAATAGCAACTTAACTCGATTACTCAATTATGTACGATGTTTGCGATTCGATTATACAGTCGATATTCACAAACGACACGATAAAACCCGATGGAACATTGTGCTCCGAGCACTTTCACTCGTTTTTGGAATGTTTTTCGCTCATGCAACGACCAATCCCTTATTTCGCAAGACATTTTACTCGCCATAAACGTTGTCCAGGATCAAATATGGTCATCGAGCTTTACGATGTTTCACGATGAAAACGATCCCGTTAATTGATCACATCGCATGATACGTAAGATCGTAGCTATTAAGTTTAACTATACATTTTTATATTTGCTGATATTGGTTCCTAAACTGTGTTCACTTTAGGTATATGTGTGTCGTTTTAAGTATTCACTTTTCATTTCATTCCTCTACCTATTTATTTATATTTACATATATTTTTAACGCTAAAACTACCGATAGTTAACACGAAGCTATTTCTACCAAAACCAGCCAAAATGACTGGTCTTTAAAAAATACCTAATAATACAATATTTTTATATTTATTGATTTATGACTTTCCTACAGAAGTAATTCCATCTTATGTAGTACATTTTTCCTGTTGTTAATCCATCTGCAATTATGATCCCTAATTAGGATTAACACATTTATAAAATTGTAGAACCAGTCATTTTCACTGCTGTGATATTCCTAGCGTTAGCATCTAGCGATTGATCCGGAATTTTCCTGATGACTGATATCATCATATCGATAATGACACGCGGTAAAAATGTAAAAAACGTCTAAAAAAAGTTGTAGAAAACGAGGAAGATGATTAATCGGGGTTCGATAAACAGATTGCAAGATCCTTTTACACTTTGGCTGGTGTTGGTATAAGTAGCCTTGATACGAAGTTATTTTTAGTTTGAATACATAAAAAACAACATAAAATTAATTATATTATTCTTTTAGTTATCGTTGCGAAATGCATTACATCATTGTGGGGAAAAAATATAAGGTGAAGCAGAAATTAAAAAATGAAATTGTAAAACCAGTTAATTTGACTGGTATGGTAGTTCCAGTGTTAATTTATACAATATAATATATCGTAGAAATTTACCTTGCAATAAATGGATTCACCTGATCAAGTACTAAGTGAGATTTCTTTCGAATAAATTCAATACCATCGAGAAATCACCAGAATTCTCAAGCTTTTTATTCGGAATTTACTTCAACTGAAAGATAAGACAATTTAAATAAATAAAGGGAGAATAAAATTCACTTAAATATCAGTCTTATTCTTGTATTTTGTAACTTTTAAGTGTATGATTTATCTTGAAACTATAATTATCATGGTGGCGTTTGCTATGAAACCCATTAAGCTCTATCGAAATTGATACCAGCAATCGATCAAATGACCCTTCCCCTCAAGCTCCTGCACATTGTTCCGAATATTCTGTACATGTTTGCACTTACATATATATATATATATGCAATATAGATGTGCATAGCTTACCCATAAAACGTCAGTTTTGTCAACATTGGAAGTAAAAGATTGCAGGAATTTCGAGCAACGATCGCTCGTATGTTAAACAATTACAAGGAACAGAAGCAGAGGATGGTAACAATCGGTCGTGTGATCGTGCACGTTGAATAACCAGCGTGCTTTTTCCGTATAAGGATGCTTCCCTACTCGGGAAGAAAGCGCGGCGTGCGAAATTAAATCGACCGCATAGAAGCAAGGAATCGTATCACACTATCACGATGGAATCGCATCGCGCGACGTTTCGTCGTTGAAAGTGAAAGTTGGCGCGGTCGGATCGCTTCTCCGCGGACAATGACAGCCAAATGATCCCGTATGACCTTTCTAACCTTCTAAATATCAAACGTTGTACATATCTCATCGATGGAAACGTATATGCCCGTCTACGTTATTTTATTATTCGTGGTCGATGAAAATTTGCATAATGGAAGTAGTTTAATTAAAATCGAATGAAATTTAACGATGAATGACCTGCTAGGGATGAAGATAGTATTTTCTGAGGTGGAGAAATAGTTCGAAGTTTATTTTAAAATTAATGCAGAAGCTAAGAAAAAATAAATTGAAGAAATTCAAGAATAATAATAATAAGATTAATAAGAATATTAAGTTTAAAAATTCATTCGTATAAGTTAAATAATCTACGTGGCATCAGTTCCTAATCTATTAGATTGTCCGAAAAGTTCCTTTCGTTTCATGAGGTGATAATAGATGAACAATTTCTGTTTTATATTATTTTATTGAATTCATAAATTCATAGTTCCTGCATAATTCAATAAACTAATATAAAACGAAAAACATTGTGCGTCTGTTATTTCCTTATGAAAGGAAAGAAACTTTTCGAACAACCTAATATATCGATCAGGGATTAACCTATATCTAGAGATGCAATTTAAATTAGTTGGGACTGGTTCGAACGTATATAAGTGGCGCGAAATTTGAATCGCTTCAAACATGATTCGATACTTGAAACGTTTGGAGGTTTTGTAGGGAGGTATAAATTATTTTGCGGTGAAATTTGAACGAATACAACTTGATTTGTTTCGCTACGCTCGCAAATGGCAAGGATGTTGATTCGTCAGGAATAAAAATGCGATGTTGAAAGTAGAAACTGGCGTCGCAGTTGGTAGTTCTATCGGATAGTTTTTTCCTTGCTTTGCAAGGGAAATAGTTTGTGGTTTTAGATTTATAGAAATGTCGCCGAGGATACAGGTTTGTGGTGATAAATTAGTATGTTGCAGCTTGTCGGAGAATTGAAATGCAACGAGGAGGTTCTCGATTTTTTCCTACTAAAAGGTATCTAGTAGATGTTACTCGCGCACGTAGAATAATTATTCGTGTTTTCGCAACAACCGGTGGGAAACAACCGGATGCCGTGTCGCATCGCTGGCATAACATAAATTTCTAGCGGCTGAAACCGGGGATGCAGGAAAGTAAAAGGCTCATTCTTCTAGATCACATCGTGCATCCCATGATATTACCTCAGATCATTCTATTATCTAATACAATTCTCTTTGTTCGAGAAGAATAAATTCTTGAAAATTTAGATAACATTTTTATTTACAGATAATGTAATTTTTCCTCGATTATAAATCATTTTAAATTGTTGAGAATACATAATTAATCGTGTTCTTTGACATTTCTAGATAATTATTTTTTTTTTTAATGATTATCTATTCCTATGTTATTTAGTGCACGATTCTTGTTTGATTAATCAACACCCTCGCTATTTATCATTAGGAAGATCGTTCGACTAATTTCAAAGCGGAGATCGCGGATATTCTCAACTGAAAAATATTCTTCTCGGTGGAATCACATAAAAGACATTCGAGCAAATATTTGTGGCTCGACTCTCAAGCGGAGCGCAAACGTTCGTACGCTCGGCTCGAATCAATGTATTTTTGAAGCGATGTAGGCGCAACAGGTTGGGAATGACTCCCACCTGTTGCAACCGTGTGCCAGGCCCACGCAACTGAGTAGCCTCAGCCTGGAATTCGATTATAATTTCACTAAACTACGTTATTCCTGAGGATAGCACGTTACTATAGTTATATGATAAATGATCGTTTCGGATTTGTTGCCGAGCTATCGTGACATTTCCATTTTTCGTTTCGGTGATCTTTCGTATTTAAGTGGTATTCAAAGCAAAGGTGAGCGTTTGAATATGTGAAATTTCACTTTAATTTTAAACTGTTATCGATACGATTCGAAAATGAATCAGCTATAAAATTTACAAATTAGAAAATGTACAAGTTTGAAGAATTGAGAATGAGCAAGTTTGGAAACGATAAAGTTTAAACGCTCGAGAATTGAAAGTTGCAAAGATGAAAATTCAAAATGACAACGAACGTGTTCAATTTCCATGGAAGCAAAGAGGACAACAGTTCGCTCCTCGCCCTCGACCACGCCTTAATTTAATCATAGCGCGTGTTTTTGAAAAAAGAAAGAAATAACGGGGAAGGGGGGAAAGAAAACAGAGAGCAGGAGGATCAACAATGCCGAGGGTGGTGAAAAAAGCAGCTAACGGTTCCTTCTCGGTTAATGGGACGAGGATTAATTGCTTCTACACCAGGATGCGTATGTCTGGCCGTACGCACATGCGGGTCGTGTAAATTGAAACAAGACACTATTTGAATCCGGCGCTGCACCATAACCGCGCCACATACACGATCGAACGTGCAAAAATAGAACAAACACTGTGAACGCGCTTCAAGCCCAGTGAAAGTATCCATTACAAGGAAAAAATTCGTATAACGTGCGCGTGGAATAAAGAGCGATCTATAGATGGCAATCTAAAAATACATAATATAAACGAGATCGGTGAAATATTTTGCCATTACGAATTTAAAAACAATAAGAAACTATCAATTTTTATGTCCTTTTGCGTTCTTTTCCGCCTTACAGACTAGACATTCCTTTGCAATCTAATATTATATATATATATATTTGTAATATTAAATTACATACAAAGAAAGGTATTTTTAACATAAACTTGTTAATAAGCGGTGTAAAAATCTGTATGGACAGATTACAGATGCGTATATACACCATACATGTCCCGTGCTCACTGGATGCTTCCATTTCCCCTATCACTGTCGTCATTAGTTCTATGGCGCCAATTTGAAATTTCGGGGAATACAATAAATAAATTTCAACGAAGAAAATAAATTTGTTATCGTTTTTCTATTATACAATGATGCATATAAGTTATAGGTATAGCACAAATTTGAGATTGTGAAGAATACAAGAAGCTACTTTTTGAATTAATAAAAAGAAAATTCTTTATACAGTTATACTTGACAATAATTCCGCTATTTCATTACGAAGCATTAGTTACATAACGCGAATTTCAAATTACAAACAGAGAATATCAAATAAAGTTTAAAAAAAAAAATGTCCAGACAGAAGATTTGTCCCATTGTCGTTTTTCCACCATATAGTCATATTTAACGAGCGTTTTGTTTCTTAATTGCAGACAACTACATTACAAAAGGACAACGTCCTTTTAGAAGTAATTTAAATTTCTCCTGATTAGAGGAACGCGGCACGCGTTAATTGTTCTTCGTGCGCTAAATTCGTCTTCGTCGACGATGCAACGCTCTCGCTACTCGCTTTGATCCGCGCACGTTGTCCTCCGTACTCGAGGTTTCTTCACAGATGGACACCACTGAATCAAGATGGAGAAGGAACGAAGATACAAAAGAAGAGCGTGCGAGAGAGACAGAGCGAGAGAAAGAGAGAAAGAGAGGAAGGTGCTTCTATACACGCTATTCACAAGAGCGTACAGGCTACGAATAACGAGAAGGCAAGATATGCGCGTGCGCATGCGGAGAAAGGAAAAATCAGCGAGCGCGGTAACAGACTGTAATTTTACAAAGAAATAATTATTCGCGGGTAGATCCGATTCTAGTGGTTTGCCTTCGTACATAAAGTATATATATATAACTAAGTTTCTACATAACACAATGTTGACCGATCACGAATAAACTCGTATCTTCATGCACAAAATTAAATTGCTAGTTTTTTATAAAATAACCTATAACGCGAGTCAGTTTTTGCATAAAATGGCCGGTCAACGATGTGTTAAAGCTTGTATTATGATTTTAATAATTGAAAAAGTAAAAAATTTGATATTTTTCATACATACATACGTATATTATATGTTAAAACTGATCAAAAATCATAATTTTCAGCCACATACGTGTATATATTGTGTATCATACACATATGTACATAAATACTAAATGCTAGACAAGTGAATTAAATTAAGGAAAAAATTAGAGCTGTAAATCGTAACGTCCTAAAGTTTAACATACACTGTATTTAATAAAATTAGGGACAGATTGTAAGCATTTTCAAATTTTTGTCTATCCTTTAGAAAGGTTAATGGCTGAGTAATCTAGTCGTGACCCAGAGAAGGGGCTAAAAATACATGAACTTAGAGGAGAGCAGGCGAAGGACGTAGGAAGTGAATTTAGAAAACCAACGTGAAGAGATCGCGCGTTTCGATACGTCCAAATTTAGGAGGTCGAGCCTCTACGTCCACCTCCGGTTCGCTTTCCGGCGTAGAGTACCGCCTACGCGATTTAAGCCTCGTTAACGCGATCCTATGTGCACAGCGTACATTAAATAAATTGTAACTGCTATACGTTATTTCAACGTCTATAATCTTATTGAAGACGATTAAGCGACTGAAAGACGCGATATGTTCAACTATTCCACAAATATAATTTACAAACTAACGAAAGGGTTAATGGCAATAAACACGTGCAATTCACGCCAAATCATTAGTTACCGCGTCGATAGCAACATGCTTGGCACGTGCAGTTTTCTATGCCACATTGTGTGCACTGTCGTGACGCTTCCGTCGAAACAACCCTATTAACGGCATTGCCTCGCTCTACGAGTTAGTTGAACTGTCCCGAGACGCGATTCTGTGACACAATATAAGATGAAAATCAAGAATGAGAAAATTATTTTGTAGAGAGGCTTCATCTTCGAGAGAAATGCTTTTGAAAATGAAAAAAGTACAAATGAAGTTAAGTAATTTATTATATTACTTAAGATTTTGTTGAGAATGTCGCCCATTGACACGGCCATGACATAACATCTGTATCTAACCTAAATTAATAAACTAACCTCAAAATGTTTATTACTGTCATTTATTATGTTCGTTGTGTTCATTCCTAAATCTTAAAAATAAATTAGTAAGCAGTCCTGACATTGTACTCTGTGTATATGAAAAAACATAAGAGATGTTTATGCTAAAACCTTTAACAAGTTAGAACATACACACTCGATAAGTTCTGGTATACAAAACGAAGCATTCAATATCAACTTGCTATTGTCGATTTTCGTTGTATTTTGAATTATAAAATCTCATCACCTCTCTTATATTGCTACAATTTTCAGCATACCGTATATACCAAACTAAATTATCCACCAGGAACTAACAAATTTCCTCGTACGTCACATCATCTGAAAAATGACTACACGTATCTCAATTAACCGTCTATTCGGATAAGCATGCGTAAGTTGATGATAATGGTTTCGATGAAAATGAACTAAGAACTACAAACGTACTATAAAGAAGCAGCATCTTCGACAGAAAAATGTTGGTCGATTCGATGGAAGGGAGAACAGAGAATATGTTGTACGCTGGCGTGGACGGACAGAACGACACAGACAATTATGCCGAATGGAACAGCACGCCTCAGTAAGCGGAACTAAACGAGAACGGTACATCCTACGATCTGTTGCAAAAAGTTCCGAGCCGTTCCACGCTATCCGTTCACAGCGGGATCATTCTTGAGGGAGATATGTATAAACCAAGAGCGGAACGTTTTCGAGGCGCAAAGAAAACAAAGAGGCTCGTGTAGTTCTTTTACAGACGATAATCTACAATCTAGAATCTAGACTTTAGATAATACATTGTCTGTACAAAAAATCTTATCGCGTATTAAAGATTCTTTATATAAAGATTATTAGTTTCCACAGTGCAAAAACAAAGTGAACTTTACTTATTAAATTCGTATGCGTAGTGGGTTGGAAATAATCGCACCGCACGAAAATCGTAAATCTTTCCGGGAAACTTTGAAAAGGCAGAATAAGACCACTTCTGTCGTTCGAGTAACAGTAAACCAGTAATTTAGCTCGTGTTTATTATATTAAATCAAATAAAGATAGTATAAATGTAATTCTATAATCTATTTTCATTTCGTGACAGAATAGATTTGGTTGAAATATTTGTTACTGCATACGAATGAATAGACTGCAATAGACTGCGGACTTTGATGTATTTATGAAAAATCTGATGGTACAAAAATACACAGAATACACAAAATATGGAAAAATATGTAAATATCGAAGATATAATACCCGTTATAATTTTTTGTGGATAGAATAAATCTCTACTTGGGTTCCATTTTTTAAATTATATTGATAAAAGTATGAATTTGCATGAATATCCGCAATCTACAGATGAGAGAAAACGTAGTTAGATCTTCGAAAATTCATCAGACAAACACCACAAAAACGTACCTTGTCGAGGCACTTGAGCTCCTCGATCGGGTAGACCGTTTTCTCGCAGCGGGCGCACGTCTTGCTCATCTTCTACTTCTTCCTTCGTTTCTTCGTCGTCTTTCTTCTCTTTCTCTCCTTCACAGCCGCAGTTCCGCGTACGTATGTATCTTGGCCTCTCTTGTCTTCACGAAACACTGCGCGAACGTAAAAACACGTGTAACACTAACGACACATCCGCGCGGTCTTTCGTATCGGGACGATCGCAGAAAATCAGAGACAGAGCACGTACACGATTTGAGATTGTTTACGAATTTTCTCGACGACAACCGCCACGATTAAGAAAATGCACACCAGCAGAAAACCTCGAACTACACGGGTGCCACAGAGCCGCACCAAACTACACTGCCCTCTTGTTCTCGTCTAGCTACAAAAACTTCTTGACTGACAGTAATGGTGGTGTACTACGCTAATCAAAACGGTAACGAAATATTTATATATATCAAATCTTCCCAAAATCTTTTCTGCAAGAAATTATTTATTTGAAAGACATTAATTACGAACAAGTGAGACGCTGATTTTATTATTCTTCGAAATATTGGTTAGAAATATTGTTTCAAGCGTAGCTATCTCGTGTGCAATGTGTTGGTAAGGTAGAGTAAGCCGAAAATATCTTGATAATTTAGGTTTAGAATTACTTTCTCAGATTAAATTTTTTTACTTTGAGGTATCCTTTTTCTGTGATGTTTTTATAGATAATACGCAATAATTGGATATTTAATGATGCTATAATCGATACGTCTAATTTAATTGGGAAAGTTTTAAACTAGTAAGTGGTTTAACATACCGCGCTAGTCAATGTAACAACGTGTGCTATTTACGTCTATCAGTAATTTAATTTTCGTATGGCTAGAATTGAATGTAAGCAATCAAGGAATACGTATGATAATGTTGACACGATTATCTCCGTTTCCACTATAAATATAAGTAACTTTAAAACGTAACGTATATAAATATCAGCGTAACAAAGTCGGTATAGTAGAAAACTAATATGTTTAGAAAAAACACTAAACACTAAAACAATTCGCTTCTACTTTACGTTACATCCTATTTATTATTATATATACTATAATATATCTACATATAATATTAATCTGTAATCTTTCAATTTATTATTCTTGGTTTGTTACCGACACTTCATGACTGTTCCGCCTTCTAGCGCACTCTATGCTATCACAACACGTTTCAAAATTTAAGATAAAGAAAATCCAATACTACACTTCAAACATATCTAATTAGGTATAAAAGATTATAAAATCATTTATTAGAATACACACTTAATAGTAATAAATTAGTTACATCATTAGATTTCTAAAATTAAAGTTGCTGACCTTTAAGAAACTGATAAACGAAACTGAAATCTTTCTTTGCAAATCCTTGAGCGATAATTGCCCTATATATTTGATGAGCCAAGGATCCAGAAGGAATACTTGCTTCTACCTTAGTCGCGACAGCTTGCACCAATCCTAAATCCTTGGCCATTAAAGTCACTCCAAAACCACCCTAAAATTAAATCCATTAAATACACCAATAAAACGAATCTCAACAAAATAAAAGAAATGCAATGTGATTAAGTACCTCGTAATTTTTAGAGCTTGGAACATTGTCGAGGATACCTGGAACAGGATTGTACAACTCGGAAGACCAACATCTGCCGGAGCTAGAGTTCACGATACTAGCTAACACCTTGCCATCTAAACCTAACCTAAAATACGATAACCAAATGAAACAGTTATATTTATAGGGTAGTATGAAATACAAACTGCACGAGTTACTTTTGTCCGAGATTAAATGCTTCAGCTGTACCGATCATGCTAATAGCCAGAAGCATGTTATTGCACAATTTTGCTGCTTGGCCCATACCCACGTTTCCACAGTGAATTATCTTAGATCCCATGGATGTTAAAAGAGGCTTGGCAAGTTCGAAATTTTCCTTAGAACCTCCAACCATGAATGTTAACGTTCCATCCTTAGCTGCGTTTATACCTAATTGGAGTTAAACGAAATGACATTAACACGTGGTCAAACATATCTTCGCATCGTCCATGAGTGTATTGGATCATCTACAACCACTATCTAACATTTTACTATCGTACCTATCGCTGGTCACATTATTCAATCATTTCTAAAATCAAATGTTTAAAGGATTTTTCTGAAAAGATTTCGCTCAGTGTAAATAACCCAAGTTGCCTAAGATGCGAATGGTACCAGATTTCCAATTTTTATGTACGGTAGTGGATTTTATTTTTGAAACAAGAAATTGTTTATAGTTCAAGTAAACAGATTACATCTATTAAACAGTTATAACATCCGATTGAACGTGGTTTATCAATACGCAATCTTGGGCAGAAACTTGACGGAAATGTAGGACGCGAGTTTCAAGTCATTTAAATAGACAAAAAGAGAAAAAGCAAAAGAAACGGAAGGAAAAAAGAAAGATACGAGATATACTCTATAATGGTAGATCTGGAGCGCCTATATGCAACAACTACTTTCTCTACATCTAACTGTAGAGTGTAAATACATTGCGGATAAAATCAGCTTAAAAAATATTAATATTTTAATATTTCTTTTCAGGTGAACAGAGTCGTTTGCGACTCATGGTTCCTTGGAGACCTTTGTTCCTTACGATGAATGAAGAACGTTGCAATAAAAAAAATTTGATCTTGAAAATCATACGCAAATTCAATTTTTCACGAACTTTTCTTACAAATTTTCATCGATTCAGAATTGTAGGTTTACTCCATGATGATTTATATACATTACTCACTTTTCGTATACTCTGTCTTGTTTCTTCGTGTACTTTAAAACTTCCATTAATGCATATGAATTTCGCAATTTATTTAAAATTACCTCCAGATACTGGACTGTCTATAAAGTTAACGTTGATCTTTTCAGCCTCTTTCGCCAAGATTTGAGATACAAACGGATCTGTTGTGCTGCTATCGATCAGCAGAGTGCCCCTTTTTGCTGAACTGAAAGTACAAAAAGTTAAAAAAGAGATTCGGGTATTTCTTTTTTAAAGATAATACGCTTGATAAATTGAAAGAAAACTTAAGAGATAACACGACTACTTATTTACCTCAATAAACCATTTTTAATGTTATAAACGTCCAGAATATCTTGATTAGATGGCAACATCGAAACGACTACTTCGACGTCTTTTGCCACTTCAATAGGATCCGCAGCTCTGTCAGCACCCACCTCTGTCAAATTCGACACAGCTGATTCGTTCACATCAAAGACGACTAGTTTGTGACCCTGTAACATAATATAAATCAATACATTCAATTTCAAATGAATCTTTAGATAAGCATTATTTGATTGCAAATATGAATATATGGAAAATTTAAGCTTTTTCAAGTGGATTTTTCTTTTGTAAATGAACATAACACGCAAAAATATAGGAAATATTTATATTAGAGTTTCGTAATTGTTACATAATTACTTGTTACATAATTTAATAGGTGAAGCCATTTTATATCTATGCCGTATTTCTTTGCTTCGCTTATTTTTTTACAAAATTACGAATTTGCATAAATATGCGCAATCTAATAATAATAATAAATAATTTACTTTTCGTAGAATATTTTTCGCCATGTGACCACCCATATTACCCAAACCGATGAAACCGACTCGAGAAAAACATCGTTTCCCTGTATCACATGTAAGGAAAGAAAAGTATAAAGTAAACATTGATTTCTTACTATCATCGAATATTTTTACTATAAGATAAACAACCTGCACTAACACAGATAACAAACTTCTGCAATGAAGTAAAAATATTCATTGTAAAAATGCTTATATCATAATACGTTAAGGAAATTAATAGTTATTGTTGAATTGTGTCATTATAGAATATTATCATGCACGATAGTCATATGAACAATTAACTATATCACGAAATATCACATATGTACGAAAAGAATAGCACTACAAAGTAACGAGGTATAATATTTTCGTGGATAAAGTTCAATTGTCGAGCATTCGACACAGAATTCAGCCAAGAACTAACCAAGCAGCTCATGAATGATGTTTACCATAAACGTGTTATCGACATGAGTTCAGTCTAACCTTATCGTATAGATAAATATTTTTCTGTTAGTTAAGTTGTATTAGAAAATACATACGTAGCTACTACATTATTATAATATGCCCTTTAAAAGCATTGTATGTATTGCGTAACGAAGCTAATACAACTACGAAAATGGAAATTACTTTTTAATGTTGCGTCAACTTCATGCCTTGTCGTTTGTCATTTAAAAAATAATTGTATGTTGTTTTACGTAGGTATTTATTTATTTTTTACGAGTAATAGAAATGAAAATACACGTTCTTTGTTATTAGACAATCATCTTTTTTCTGGTAGTGCATTCAAACATCTACTTGATAATGAACAAAATTTATTTAATTCTGAAGATGGTAAGACGAAAACTATAAAACAATTCGTTATAAAAGAACTTTACAGAATGGTTTTTTATTTTACGAGATAAACATAAAGTCGGTGCCAAAAGGTAGGTGATTAAATTTGCACAATGTTGTTCAGAATCCATTGTATGCAAAACATGGATATGAAAGGAATTAGAAACAAGCACGTATTTCACCTATTACATTATATTCCGCCGTATTACCATCTATTTTATCGAAATTTTTCTACAATAAATCCAAGAGAGCGAGCATCAGCCTCAAAAAATCAAACCTTGATGCAGGGAATAACAGTGACAGTGATAATCCGGACAAATATATAGATTGACTTATTCAGAATTTTCTATCGATACTTCACATGCCACATAATTTTTTGTATGCTATCTGATTTCTTTTACAGAACAAGAACGATTTTCTTCTGTTTTTGTCGCAATTAATTTCCTTAGTGTTTTATTGCTACTTGCAATCTAAATTGCTCCAGCTTTGTTGATGTTTGCGCGTGTATGTGTGTGTATGTGTACCGACGAAGAATTAAGTGGTTCGAAGGAACATCCTCGTTCGAGGGAAAAAAAAAGACACTGTATGTGGTTGATTATGTAATAGAAATATTTACAGAATATTAGGAGCTGTCCAGTAATCGTGCCTCATTTTGCGCGTAATTATTCTGTATATACTATCTTGCGCGAGTGTTCTATCAGTTCGATGTACGGATGATTCCAACGTAAGAAATTTCAACCAAAAATGGCTTTGACTCGTTCCTTTCACAGCCAATTTCAGGAGGATGAGAATCGGGTGCAAGCGATATTGTACTTGATAGATGGCGTTTTGACAGCTTAGGGGAATTTACATGGTTCCGTTTGCTCATGGTCACTGAGTATCGTTACGGTAACTTATATGTTTATAGCAAATGCACCGCAGATACTCGGAGATAGCCAAAAGTTACGAGTTTAGTACACTAAAGAAGAAATATTAACAGTAACCTTGTTGATTTCCATCTGCAAGTCATGCTTGCCTTGATAATCAGTATGTTATCTTATCGTTTCCGATAGAATAAACAATAAGTAATAACAATAAATAATAACAAAATAAGCAAAATTATTTCGTGTATCTTTACTAGCATCTGTACTGTCATTCTTGCATAACAAATTGAAGAAAAACTTTACTTGTCTCGATTTTAACACTAACGGCCTTGCACCAATTCGCTTCTGAATCTCCATATACAAAATTTAATACCATTTAATAGTACTTTCATATAATTAGAAAAATTTGCTATTATGCAAATGAAATGTACAGCGCGATGAAAAGCATATCATTGAAAAAATAGAGCTGTCTCGTCTGGGAGAAAAAGAAGATAATAATTAGATGGTAATGACAAAATCCTCAATCATTTAATTGCTGACCCAACAGTTAGAAGTAAGTCACATCATAATAAAAATATCATAGTAAAAATAAACTTGCTGTTGTATGAAGATTCGTCATTCTTGCTATGGATCTTCAATTATTGATATATTAATAATATACGAAGAAGACAACATTTTATTATTAATTTCAATTTCAGTTTTATCGAAAACAAACACATTTATCTCGTGTAACCTAATATGTTCAATTAATTGACGGTTTGCTGGAATACAATTAAACAACCTATAAAGGTTCAGAATTTACTTTCACCTTTAAAAACATCATTCTATTTTATATATATTTCATGAACAATGCGCAAAATATGAAAAACAAAGAAATGCCGCGACAGAGGACAATAAAGAAAAAGCTTCCGGGAACGATAACAAAGAATATTCCTCATAACTGATATTTAATGTTATTTTGTTAGATTATCTTTTCACAGACGAGACATCGATGAATACTTAAAACATCGTCAATTAGACATCAACGAAGCTATAAGCTTTGAAACTTGTTCATAATTATGTGTTCTGTGTCAACCATGAGTTGTAATTCTGTTTGCACATTTCTTTATCGTCGTTTTTATCTGCCGTAAAACCGTACCCTTAACTTACGTTTGTGTACAATAAAGCACCCAAATTGCACGTATCGTCATGTTCAGAAGCTTGTGTATATATTTACGTCATCCTCTACGTTGAATCGTACTCACAGCAACCTGAGAAGAGGTTATACCCAGGCTGGCCCTACGTTGACACAGAGAATTTGGCGAAAAAGAGAGACGACGCTGGACTACACGAGAAACACACGATTTGGAGATTAAACAAAGGGTTTCCTTACCTCGTGAAAAGATTCGTGCTTCCTCGGGAGACGCCATGATTAATCCTTAACGCTCCGACTTTTAATTGTGAATATCGACCGGCAACTGCAACTTATTCTCATCCTACTTCGACTTGCAAGTTTTTAAGTGTCAAATTTTAAAGAGTAGAGCGCCGCACATCGGTGGCACATTTAGAGAAACACATTTGTAGCATTAAAGGTTAAGTTGCGCGCGAAATAAATTAAATGGCAGAAATGCTTCCGTATGAATAATCGTATCAGTTCATTATGAAGGTGTATTCGTTGATCTACACATTTGTAACGTCTATTTTTATAGTAATGGCTGATAAAAGAAATATTTTCTTATCGAAAGGAAAATCGTGGATTGCAGATGAGTATTTTACGAAACTTATCAAGTTGTCGTTTACTTCTTCTGGATGCTGCAACGTTTTCTTAAGTGGTTAGTAAAAATAAATTATGGGTTTTATTTATATTTCTTTACTTAAATTACTTACAAATTCTGGAATTTTATTTAGATACGACTGAAGATTCGGAAACATTGTTCAATCAATTCAGAAGCATCTATCCATCCAATTACCTCTTGAAATCGAACACGCACGACTGCCACGAATTCTTTTTGTTAGGATCAAGTGAAGAAGGAATCATGGAGTCTATAAAAAAGTAAAATAAGAGAATCATGTTTGAGCGTATAAAGTCTGTTCCGTTTTTAATAGAAATGTTACTGTTTCGTTATAGTATACCGTTGTTACAGTGGAACACAGAAATTCTAATTATAGTGAGTAACGATATTTCTAATGATTCTCGTCTATTGAATAATTCTGTATACGGAATTGCAAATATAAATATTGTCTCTATGTCAGGAATGTGGATGTTATCAAAAGAATACATAAAACCACGAGTTTTTACTAAAGTTGACAGGTAATACTTAGTGATAAATAATACAAATTACGGTAGAATTCCATTTAGCGAAAAGAAATGTTAATTAACTTTTTATGTAAATAGCTAATAGAACGAATGAATAAATGTATAAAATAAAATATATTTATATAACAAATAGTAATTTTACATAAATGAAATTCTATCATAAGAAGAAATTGTAAATATCATTTCAAATTGTAGTACAATCATTTCCTTTATTCAAATGCAAAGATACAAGGATATCCAGATAAACGACAAGGTAAACTTTCATGGTAAAGAATTACAAGTTTGCAGCGATTATATTCCTCCTATGACGTACTTAAACCATACGATTCAGAAAACGATTAATGGTGTACAAGCAGAAGTATACACAATGGATAGTGGTATATAAACAAATAAATCACACAATTTAATGCAACTTTTGCCATGAGAGCTGTAAGATATATTTTTAAAATACAGATTTGGATTGGGACGGTATCGAGATGCGGTTGTTTCTAATAATAGCGGAAAAATTGAATTTCACGTGGACTTTGAGGAAACCAGAGGGAAACTACACGTAAATATAAACAAGGAACATAATCATTCTTGTTTTCATTAGTTCTTTGAATTATTTGTTATTTTTTGTTAAAATGAAAAATTATATTATTAATTTAACTTTAATTTGCTTTTAACTTCATCTTAATTTGTTAGATATGGCAAACGAATCAACGACACATATTGGATGGGAGGTATAATACAAATGATACGTGATCAGAAGGTACACTAATTCATTCTCTATTTATTCCTCTAAAAAATAAGTAGAAGATTAATTGAAAATCTTTTTATATTTATCCTGTGTTTCTGCAGGTAGATTTAGCGTTCGCCAGTATTTGGCTAACATTGGATCAAGAAACATTCGTGCAGTTGTCCGAACCTTGGTACCAACTACATATACATTTTTTGGTACCTCGTCCTCGTCGAACCACAGGCTTCTTGGCGCTCAAAAGACCATTCTCAGAAGAAGTTTGGTTTTTACTCTTATCTGTAGTGCTGCTACACAGTTTCTATACATATATTCGGACTTGGATTGATCCCAAATTTCCCAAACGTAAGAAGCCATATAAAATACTTTTTACCATACACTTCATCGTCATATTATCATCTTATAGATTCCAAAATACTATAATTCTTCAATCATATTCTTTCATTATATATATATGTATATATAAATACATATAATGTATATATATTTATATTTATACAAACCATTCATATTGATAATACTATCCCTTTGCGGACGGTTCGAAGTCAACCGTACCGTAGGGCCAAGCTGCTGCCGCGATAGCCAGTAAAATTGCCAGCGGACATTTCTGCATAGATGCGATTCTCCACAGGATAAATAAAATAACACTCGTGTGAGTCTTTTATATATACGCATATATGAGATATATGAGTTTCTCGACCATAGCGAAGCGTTTACATGGGACACATATATGAATCTTCTGGCTCTATCAGTTGTTTTCGCCAAACGCATATATGAGTTCCTCAGCCAAATTGATAGTTTATGCAGAACGCATATATGCGGCGGTAGTCCGCAAAGGGCTATATCATTCATACAAGCCATTATTGATAATACCATATAAACCATTTTTGATAATCTACGTTATTGAATAAAGAAATAATAAATATATTCAGGAGTCAAGAAAAAGTGAGTTTCTAAAGCAATCTTTTCAGGATATCGCAATTTTTTAATTATCCTAACCGATTTGATCGGTTGTTTACTAAGCATGTCAGTACCGAAGAGTGTCGGAACCACGATCAACAAACTACAGATTCTTTTCTGGCAGACTGTGGGCTGGTTAATAATTACAGCTTATTGCAGTAGCCTTGCGGCTAGACTTGCGAGTTCAGACTATGAGGACAGGTAATACGTAATCGAAGTTTCTGATCATCAGACGAAACGAAAAATCGCTGCAGTAGATTACTACTATAGTTTCGCTTTAATTGGCCTCTGCTTTTACTAGTCGCATCTGTTTTTGTTGAAGTAGAAATAATTGCTCTACACAGCAGGATATGATTTTGATAATATTATTTAATATGCAAAGTTAGTACGTAATTATGGAAGTACATTATATATACTACAACCAGAAGTATTAGGATTCACGCACACAACATATAAGGTTGCAGAGTGTTCGGCAACAGGTGTAAAAAAATTTAATGGATTATTCTTGAATCTAAGGTAAGACGGAAATCAAGAATAAAAAAAATGCGTTTTCGGCTTTGTTTTTTAATTACTGACAATTAAATATTAATCGAAATGTCCCTGTATGCGAGTAAACCTCCTTACACGAACGAAAGCAGGGCATCGTAAGCAGCGGAGTGCGCAAGGATGCTCAAATCGAACGATACATAGACAGCAGCTTACGTAACTTACGTAAGTTGTAGAGAAGAAAATTATGACATTTGAAGTCGTAAATCATCCTGCGCAACGTTTTGCAAGAAAGAACATTATACTTGCCCACTCATTAAAATCCATAACAGCATATCGAAAACCGCCTGATGGAATTTTCGGCTAGAAAACATTATTTCTCTAATAATAATACATATATCTCATGTATATCTATACATCTTTAATAACAGCACATGTAAACAATGCTTATACAAATTTCATACACGCACCGCAAGCACGTATGTACACATTAGATTATATTTATTGGAAAACTTTACTAAATTTCATAAGAAGCAAATAAGGATGTCCATTGTGCAGATAAATTTAAATAAAAAATCATAATAAATATTTTTAGGATCGATACCATCGAACAATTTGTTCAAGCAAATTTGCAATGGGGAAAAACGGGTCAACCACCTCCGTTCGCCGATTTCTTCGACCTCACGGTACGTTATTTCAATCAAAATTATAATTTTTATAAAATTAATAATAATTTTTATAAAATTATAATTTTCCAAAATTCACATTAAAGAAGAAAATACATTTGATTTAAGTAGAATCCACATGCAGCGCAACTGCTGAACAGATATCGTCAAGTACAGAATAATACACAATTAAAGCAATTCATCATGCAAGGTAATTACGCTATTCCAGGAAAAATAATAGACACTTGCTTTTTTCCAACCGATTATGTATCAAATGAAGACTTGAAGGTATCTATGCATAACTATATTCCACATATGTTTCATGCATATGTTGAAAAAGAATATTCAAGTTATAATATAATTCATAATAGAATTACAGGTTGATGAGAGAACCAGTAGGACATTTTTATGCTGCTTTTGCCGTTCAACCGTGGCTTCTGAAACCCATAAACAGGGTAAATTACGATTCTCAGTATCAAAACTCTACATAAATGAAAATGGCAGGAGAAAAACATGATGAGTGCAATTTCTTTAATTTTTTGTTTTAACATCACTCTACAATTAAATAGGAAAATTTTAATATAACATAATTGGAAACGGAAATAACTTGATAGGTTCAAAGGTGGGAAAGACTAAACTAGGACAACTAAATTAATAATTCACAACTCACAATTAACAATTAACAACTCATAACAATTCGGCAACTAATGATTAACCAAGGCGCAATTCGCTCGCAGTTCTCTCTCGACTCAACTGACGACTCGCAACAAATGAATTCCTCACAACTGGACTCTCAATTAACAACTGACTACTAATCGATTTTCTTCCTGAAGCATCTCTTTGTCATCTTCTCGTATTCCCACCATGTACGTGTTCCATGTAATCGTCCGCGGCGGTCACATACGCCTTCTTCCGGGTACTATCTGACTGAAGGACCGAGGACATTGATGGGCCACTTGGCTCATTGAAGTTTCTTGTCCCTTTCGGCACTTAGGCTTTCTCGCAACATTGTTTATAGTACACCCGATATTTCTTAGGTCATCCACGATACTGTACATATATGTACATATATGTACGTATACAGTACCGACGTATTTATAATTTTCTTTAGAACATATGTATAATCTGAAATTTATGATCTACATTAAATACCCAAGCTTTTATAAAAGTAAAGGATATCCTAAGATAACAATTTTGAGGAGGATTGTATAAAAACAATTTTGATAATATGAAATTGATTGATGATGTAGATTTGATGTAGTAAATCATTAAATTAATTGATTGATGTAGTAAATTATAAAATCGATTGTCTGTAAAAAAATAGGAAACGTGATTCAACGTAATTTTCCTTTAGTTTCGTATTTACGGATAATCACATGAGATAAACATATTATCTGGAAAATGGTAATATTATTCTGGGCAATTTGTATATTTCACGTAATATCTATAAATTTTAATGATCTGTGTAATGATGTGCATCATATGAATATGTATCTATAATTCCTGTTTTTTCCTATGTATACAGATCATTCTCTGGTTAAAGGAAACCGGTACCGTTATTTGGCATTTGCGCGATGTTATTCACAGACGAAATAACTATAATCTACGCGAGGTTCTCGTAGAGCACGATAAATACGACGGACGCGTGCAAGTTCTCGGATTGATGCCGCTCGGCGCTGGATTTTCCTTGTTACTCGTTGGCATGTCGATTGCAACGCTTGTATTTTACTTGGAGTTGAAACGTGCTGCTAAAGCTACCTCTATTTGCGATTGTTCTCGCAATATCGATAAAAAGCACGATGCATAAAAATTCGATTTCATAGATAACACAATCACAAATAATTCTATATAATTGCTAAATCATTGTACAAATAAAGCAATCTCGTCGTCAAGTTGTTGCTGTTTCAATCTTCACAAAAATGCGAAATATCTCATCAAAAGATTAATAATTATTAGCAATTTGAGAACGAGATTTTGTTGTCATTTCTCGATGAAATATGCGTTATTGCAATTTGTACGTTTAAGAGTTTAGAAAGAACAAAGACCTTCAAGTATTTAGAAAGTAAATTGTAATCTATAGCGCGAAATATTGCACATTAACCGCTGAATGTCATTCATCGAGTACTGGGCATCGTATAAATATGTGGTATGCAAGCGTAACCAGCGTAAAAATATAGTGTGATCGTGTAGTAACATAGTCGTGATTTGAATATATCTGCTTACTAATTATCTATGATCCATGACGAATATTTAAACACTTTTATGGATATATGCGTATGAAATAAACATTTTGAAATTACATCAGTACAATAGTAAAAATCTGAGTGTGTATAAAGAAATTACAAGACATTAGTATATAAGTTACAAAATTTAATGACATTATTATTGGAATTTGTTTCGTTCGAAGGAATACAAGCGTGAGAATTTTTTTAGTAATTTATGATGCTCATTTTCACAGTTTAAAGATTATCCTAAAAAACTCGAGATTTCCTCTAACATTCTTAATAATATATTTTTTTAATTTAGCGAATCGTCACCGCTCCAGCGTTATCCAGCGAGGCTCTATGACTTACCTAATAGACATCACTAAGAATCTTACATTCGAAGAGCGTGGAATGCAATAAATGACGCTTTGAGAGAGAATGTGCTGATTGGTCATTTTCTCGCGTTGAGTGGAAACCAATCAGCGTCCGTATTTCAGAATCTCCGCTTCGGACCTTATTAGAGTTCGACATGACATCTGCAGTTTCGTTTATGTCGTTCAACCGCGAACATCAAGTAAGAAATTATTAGATACTCGAAAAAGAGAGAGAGTGTGCGTGTCTCTTTATTTGAAACAATTGATATAATTTTCTTGTGTAATTTCGAATCAATAATATCTTCTCCATCAGAGTAAGTTAAGAATAATTAATTCTCTTAACCTTTCGAAAAAAGAGTCTCATATAGCCTGGTTTTTACGGTAGCATGCCCATTGGAAGTGGAGCATTTGAAAAGATAGCAGTCCCACCTGCATTTCCTGATTTATCAACATCTCCAAACATTCGCGGAGACAAAGTCGTTCCATTAGTCGCAACGATCAGTTGACCACCTTCCCAACCATACCCGACTTGTCAACATCTCCAATTATTCATACTATTACGTGGAGTGAAGTATCGTTCGTCAGTGAACAGTCATACGGGGGTTTTTCAATTGTAAGCAGCATCAATATGTGATCGCGGGAGAGTGTATCGTTAATCATTCGTAACGTTCCATCGTATAACGTGTCGCAGCACCTGTTTAGTACCGTATAATCATCCGCATTCGCGAACTTTCGTAGATATCATTTTAACCGACAAGGCTACTATTTCCAGACTCGAATCAAGTTTCAAATTTTATCAGTGTAATTATAACAATCGTATGTTATTCCAGTGTTCACACCGCTAATTCCACAAAACGTGTACAAATACTTTCGTAATTGTGTTCGAAATATTAGATGATCGTGGTAAATTTTCATGATACAGAAGCAATATAGATGATATAGGCATTATTAGACAACGATTAGCAGTCTTTTACGTTTGGATTTTTGGGAGTTATCAATTGCAAGTTACTCAGAAACTACACTTATCGATAAATCAACAATGCGATTGCGAAATCAATTCCGCCGATGGAAGTATTAGTTCAACATCGCGCTGCATTTCAGTAGTATTATACCCATAAAACTAAGCAGTACGCTAACTGGCAATGACCGGTTTATAAAGTACGGGATAAGAATTGTTATGTTGATTTAACGACACGGACCGTGGACTACAATAAAGCTACGTGCGCAATGCTACGTAGAACAAGAGGAACAATGATCTTCATTGTCTGATAATTTATATAACGAGATACGAGATTTTTGTGCGGTGTCCCAGTTTCTTCAGGAAAATGATATTAGCATATTCTACGAATGAAAAAAATGTTGCATAAATATAGGCACAAAACCGCATTAATAAAAAAATTAGAACAAAGATAACTGACCAATTTTCCTTTAAATATACATATACGTCGATGGCATTTATCTAATTTATCAAGTTATTTATCTATTTACTCAAGTCATGTTTATAAATTGAGGTTGTGATAATATAATTAGTATTAACACTAACAATATTGACAGTTATTAAGTTGTATAATCTCGTATCAACATGCTACGAGACTTTTCCAATAGAAAATATGCCAATATTTATTTTATTTACGGTTTCACAAATGTAAATGTTTTACATACTGTATGGGAATATCGACGAAGACTTTTCAATAGAAGAGTAACATGTAGTTTAAGAGAGTTCATAAATGATTATGTAAAGGCGGATCGTTTCATTATGTAACGTAACAGCAACAATATGTACCTAGGCGTAGTGAAAATTGAAAACTAAGAATTTTAAGAGTTTGTGATGGTAATACGCTACAGAGAACTTTGCGTACTAACTGTAGATATCCAATTACATTGCGTAACAGGAATTTTCGCTTATTAATTATAAATAGTATATATTTTTAATACACACAATAACCATCAATGGGGACTTGACTGAAACTTGACACTCTGTTCGAACAAGAGCATATTAACGCTAATTCAAATTTAATATGTTGGAAGGGATTTGTAACAATAAAATATTTACTTGGACCTTACTTTCTACAACAGTGATTAACTCCACATACCTTTTTGAATCTTTTGCAAGATGAATTTGATCCAAAATTGGCAGGAAATATGCCACTATTTTTTCATCTTAAATTTACAGATATAATTAGATAGTTGTGCAGCAGATTATGTTGTGCGAATGAGGCAATGCTTAAATAAGAGTAATTCTCACAAATAAGTAAGTCAAAGACGACCAGTCATTTAATCTTCAAAATCCCCAGATATCACATCTGACATTTATTTATAACGATCAGTAAAAAAGAAAGATTAAAGCCTAGAGACAAGGTTTGCCAGATAAAATTTGTGATAAGAATTTGTGATACATTTATAGAAATTAAAGAAAACCAAGAAAATATTCGCAATGTAACACATTCAATTTTAAATAGATGTCGATCTTGTATTGATAAGAATGGGCGATACTATGAAATGGAGCTAATGAAGATAAATATTATTTGTTGTTACTTCGTATTTTGTAATTTTTTACCTAAGTTCTTGAACCTACGTTTATATAACATCATATTCTTATTTTCACTCGTAGTAAAATATGCTGATATCGTCTTGTTGAAATGATCTGGGACACCCTGTATATTGTAGATTTAAGTAAAATAGGACCTGTTACAAAGCGTTAAAATGCAGTGAAAGGAGCGCCGTGCTGAACGTTGTAATTTTCTATGAGAAATCTTTGATTCTGACATTATTTCAAAGAGGACGTTTTTTTTTTTTTTAGCAAAGAACAATGAAAACTAAGAAACACATCAACGACGGTAAATGTTTATTTAAATACTTGTATATTTGTTTTTTCTTCTTTTCTTTTTTTTTAACTATATAATTATTTTCATATCAACATAATGAAAGTGGATTAACCTTATTGATACGCATTGAGATTTTTATAAAAATAATCTTGTCAAGATAACACAAACTAAACATTGAATTGAGATAATAAATTTTTATCTGCTATTTTAGGAACTCATACTAAATTACTAAATGATTGTAACTGTTGCTAGCTCAACCGGCAACAGTGGACGAGCATTTTCAACTGATTTTACATGATAGGGAAATTATCGATCATGACTTGGTAAATGTGACACCGGATGATCTACCCGAGTGGTTCGATGAAAGGTTATTCAAAATGTGAGTAGAAAATTAAAATAAATAATCAAATTTTTATCAAGGTGTAAGATAGTGACAAGCAAAAAAAATAATTGATGAATATTATAATTTTAGTGGCCAGGAATATTATAACGGAAATCTACTAGGATTTGGAGCTGCACTTGCGTCAGGCCTCACAGTGATATTAAGCGTTCCAGACATACTAGAGGTAATTTATATATTAACGCGTTTTAATTCAATTGGAAAATAGTTTTTTCTATATTAGCAGCACGAGAAAGTGTCGAGTAAAATAAATCATTCAGATTTTAATCACATACTGAATTTCACGATTGCTCCCTATAATTGCATTCTTTGGATTTCTGCATTGTTAAATTTAAAAATATTCCTGCGTATTATTTTCAAAATTTGCATATTCGATCAAATGAACTGTCGAAAAAGTCAGAAAACCAAAATATGAATGATAACTACTGTGCTGCCTAAGTAAAAGGATGTCTGTTATTTTGAAGGTTCTTCTTTTCACCCGGCAAAATGCCACGATCAACTCGTCTTACAAGCGATTCTCCCAAACGCTGCTACTCATGTACGCTCTCTTTCACACGGATATGCTTAATCCAAATTCGAAGTAAGTTTAAAAAAATTCCGTTAAATATCGCATAAAAATATTCGATGGAACCTGTGATGTTATTAACTTACATTAACCTATATACTTATATTAACGCTTATATGAAGCTGGTTCAATGCGTTGAATGTGATTCGACAAAAACACGCGAAGGTCAGTAGAAAGCGTGTTCAGCAGAATCTCCATGGGATATACCAGAAGGACATGGCGATCACGCAATTCGGTTTCTTAGGATACGTGTTTGTGTGTCCTGAGAAACTTGGACTGGCGTACGCTACTGAGGAGCAGAAGATAGGTTTTAATCATTTTTGGCAAGTGACGGGTCATCTATTGGGTGTAAACGACAGGTAATAGGTTTATAAAATATACAAAGCAAAACTGGAAGTAAGAAATGGCTCTAATTGTTGCGATCTTTTTAGGATAAATATTTGTAGAAGAACGGTGAAGGAAACGGTAGAACTATGTAGAAGAATTCAAAATGAAATATTGGCAAAACATTTAGAAGACCCGCGTCCGGAATTTTTACGGATGATGACAAATATAACGCATGGATTGTGGTACGTCGACGTGTCAGTAAACGAGGACGCTTTCCTTGCACTCGCGTACAATCTAACGGGAGTAAAATGTTAGTACATTTAAGTATATTTTATTTACTTTTATTAGAAAGGCGATACTCAGCTAATTTTCTTTTTTTAGATATAAGGCCCATTAGTTGGTACTCTTATTTGAACCAAAAGACTCGTGAATTGATATTATATTCATGTAGTAAGTAATTGCTTTTTGCTAGAAAAAGGAATTAAGAAGTATGTAGAAATTACAAGATAATAATAGCGTAAAATACTTAAATCCTTAAAAGTTAAATATCAAGTTACATAATATGTCCTGTCGCGATCCTATAAATTCTTAGATACATGTACTTTCTCAGTAGTTCGTGCGGAACCTAGACATCGCATTTGTCCATCATAACAAATTTTTTTAAATGCAATGTAACCGATTTGCGTGAAGTGCGGAATATATTGGTAATCTCTCTTGTTGAACGTCTTAGATTTTGTCCAATTAAACTTGCTATTTTATTCACACTAATCGTTATCGGCCTGCCACTTCGTTTTCGATCTTCCAAGTTGTACCCTCTATCATTATATTTTCTAATTCGTCTTTAAGTAATACGTTTGTTAATGGCATTGTCACCACAAATTCTTTTCTTTATTTGTTCCGCAATCTTTTTCCTAAAGATAAAAAGCTATTAAATGCTGAAAATGAATACCGTGATCGCTCATTTCAAAGATGCACTTTCCTCGATCGAGACTAAAGGAGAACTAATCGATGCTGCAGATGAAATACTTCCAGAATACACTTAACTCAATATCTTTATGCATCCCAACTTTCATAATATAAGCAACAATTCCAGAAAAGCGTACCGCCGTCGTGTCTACGCGACAGGACTGTTACATGGCTTATAATCACCTGAAGTAAAAGATTTCACACATTCCTATTCGATACTTCTTTAATAAAATTGTTTTACAGATATTCCGTTCATTGGTTGGGTGATACGACAAATATTCAATCTAATACTAGCAGTATCTTACTGGATCCTAGAATATTATCCAGTGATACCAATATTAGCATTTGGGAGAAAGAATGCAAAACTTTGTCTGTATTCAAAAAATTAATATTATCGTAATTATTGTAATATATATAAGATGTAAAAGAATTTAATATGTTATTTGTAAAGTTAACACAAGATGAAGATCGAAAATAAACAAATTACATTTTCTAATCATGATAGTTAAAAATTTGTTTTTTGATCATTGACAGTTAAAAATTAGTCGAAATATCCCTGTGTGTGAGCAAACCTCCTTACATAATGAAAGTAGATTAGCCTAAGCAACGGGGTACGCAGGAAACCTCAAATCGAACGATACACGAGTAGCAACTTATCTCACTTATGATATTTGAAGACGCAATGTGCACGACGTTTTGTAAGAAAAATCGTAGATTTAACATTATACCTGCTTACTTATTAAAATCCATAACGGCATATCGAAAACCGCCTTATGGAATTTTCGAGTAGGGAGCATTAATGTATCCCCAATCCTTTGGCTCCATAAATAAATAATAAATGATAGCATATGTACATAATGGTTATACGAATTTCTGTGTGATTTTCCTGTGGACACCCGCTGTCAGGACGATCGCGGAGTGTGTGTAAAACTTATATAAGAGTCACTTCTTACATTGTTTTTATATATTAGATATACTGTATATTAATATATAATATTATTGATATCAAATGATAAAATCAAAACATGTTTTAAACGATGGTACATTTGATAAATTCAATTCATAATAAAAATATATAATACATGTTGATGCAGTTGATCTACCAGATTAAAGTTTGCCTATTTATTGAAATTTTCAATGAAGTACGATTTAAACGTCTATAATTATTTTACTTTTGAAACGAGTTCGTTCAGAAACGAGTAATATTGTATATGCAAACATATGTATTTACATAAAATACATGTATTTATCTGCGGTAGCAACTTTATTCTACGTATGTATACTGTATCGATAATGTCGCATGTGACAGGAAAATGATAAGGGATCATCTAACTCTCGAAATAATGTGACAGGAAAAAGAATTACATGCACATCTGTCCTATGCGTTGTCTATACCTAGTCTCATCGATGTACATACGACATTGCTTAATCATCAAATGCTTTACAGATTTGTATTATCTATAGTCGATACCACTAGATTTGCGACCGATAATGAAACGAGTTATGATAATAATACTGATCGCCAGAGTCCGTTGTGTGTCGCATAACGTTAACTAAATATTTAAATGGTAATAAACGGTTGATTAGAAATTATACACAATCGCAATTCATTAAGCCAGAATGAATTAAACATAATCTGTAGATAATATATAGACTTGTCATTTAACTAATGACTGATCGTCTCAAAAAACGCGGACAACTTTCATTGCAACAAATAGAAAAAGGAAGACATACTTTTTCAGAAATATATAACATACCTTTACCCCGGTGTGCATATCATCGATAAATCTATTGTGGCGAAGAACCATCCGAAGGAATATCGTGGAATGAAAATTCTAATGATCCTGCATTAACGACGTATTTACCATTTCCTATATCTCGATTATTATTAACCGCATTTGATAAATCGTCCGATAGCTTTTTACTTGAGAAACACATCAATCGGTCATTCAATCGAATCAACCACTTTCCAGCTATTTCCTCCATGCCATTCTCTGTGTCTGTAACTGTCAAAAATTGGTCATTCTATCTGGCGGCGAGCATACCCCGATATCCCTGTCCGGCACTGGCGATAATTATCAGTTGCAATTTGTCTGGCACTGTTCTCCGCTCTACTCCACCCACAAACACCGCTCGAATCTCCACTCTTGCGCGCGTTCATCCATTCGGTGTGCCATTATCCCATCTCTCGCCGCGCAACGCCATCCTCTCCCTTCACCCTCCACCTTCAGGATCGCAGGATCATTTTTTACGCGAGTCGCGTGATTCCATGTTCGCCGCATCTTCGATGCGAGCTGGTTAGAGAGACTCGCGTGAGAAGTAAGTCTCTGCTCGCACACACCTTCGTGCACCGTGCCAGGACACGATCGCTCGCGTGCGCGCGCGTTCAGTTCGACTAACACACTGAATCACAGCAACACACACACACACACACACACAAACAAGGAAACGCACACCTGCTCGCTTACTTATACACGGAGGAACGGAGGCGTATATAACACGGGTCCCGAGTACATAATACACAGCCATATATCCTTCTGTCCCGTAGCTACTCTCCCTCGACCCTGTCGCCTCTCTTCTCGGTTCCTCTCCTCGTTCCTTGGCACACCGGCCCTTCCCGCCCCTCGCACCAACGCCGCAGCTAGCGAGCCCCTTCCTTCCCGCTCCTCGAACGCCCGGCGTCTCCGCGCGCCATCGAGTCCTACTCATTCCCCCTTTTGCTCGGCTTGCACGACCTAAACGAGATGACTCGTCGCGAGGACAGAGGAGCGGCGTCAGAGGAGACGCTGCTGCCGCCGTTGCTGCTGTTGAAGAAGAAGGAAGATGTGAAAGCAGGAAAGAAGGAGGGGAATAGGTATCAGAGGCCGTCCAGAGAGGAGAAAGAAGATGGCCCTGCGGCCCTCGTGTTGCACAAAGAGATCCGCGAGACCGTCCGCCTCTAAAGCTCGATCCATACGCAGCAACGGCAACGTGGCTCCGAATTGTTTGCGCCGTTGTAAATTGCCAGCCGCCCTGGCTGCCACTATCGTCAACGCGTGCGTTATTTCTCCCTCTTCTTTTCAGAGCTCACTATTAGGGTTATTTGAATCACCCAAGATTCGACACCTTAAAATTCGATCTTGAATTTTGCAGCGAGTAGTTGAACTTGTGTATAATATTATACGACACTATTAGTCCTTAATTGTATACTTACATACATATATATATATATATATATATATATATATATATATACATCGAAATTGGGTAATGAATAAAAAATGGAGTCGATTAGTTTGAGAAGCCTATAGAACGATCATTTTCCATACATTTGGTTTCTATACGAATACGAAGGAAACAGTTTATCAAGCTTTAAGTACGCTTTTCTGAAAAAATAGATTTTTGTCGTGAGCATGCTTTCTTCGCGCATAATCACGTATCACTCATAAGTTTCGATTCGTGTGATTATGTTTTGCGAGCTTTTCACATTGAGAAATCGATTGACTCGTAGATAGATATCTATGAAAACGAAGAAGTGGAAATTGTGAATAGTTCGGTGTTTTAGCGCGGCCGCACGAGTTGAATGATCAACGTAGATTCCATGTGATGTGTCTTTCTACACTTGCTTCGTTCCATGTATTCCACCGGGTTTCATACGTACGCAATACATAGTACATATACACGCTCTCCGCAAAGTAGATGAAATATCATCATGTATCGTATTACAATGTTACCCGGCATCGATATATAGCCGCGATACGAGAGAATTCCGTAGAACATATGTTTCAAGGTGCAGAGCGCATTAGCGATAAAACTGTCTTGTTTCACGATTCGAAGGTGAATTCCGAAGTATGAGATTCTCTCGAAACTAGGAAGAGACGATCCCGGGAACTGTGTCAAGGTTGCAATAAATATATTCACGTCGCTTTCAAAGAAATCAATCTTCGTTAATCATTTATGAAATTGTACTACGTGTTTACATATAGTTCAAACATTACAACTATACACACGCATATCTATTATACTCTAAAATGTATCTCTTTGAAAGTTATCAAATCTTGATGCCTACTTATTCTCCAAAATATTTACTTTCCGCTCGACTACGAATCTCGTATTTACGAGCCCTGTGAACCGGGCAAGTTTCCCCTGTAAACATGCACCTATGTACACACATACATATATGTACTGATAGAAAAATACTCGGAACGAGCGTATATACGTTCTCGCGCGTATATAAATCACAAAGATTCCATTCTTCCGGTACGATTTTCGATCTTATACCGTGGCTGTGCGAAAACTACCAAAGATTACGGGTCGGCTGGTCGCCGAGGTTCGTGCAGAAGCTATTACGAGACATTATCTCGCGCAGGTGTCTGGCCGCGGAGAAGGCGATCGCCGCGCGCACGACAGAAATTCACGTAGTCGGTAAGAGGAGAACGTTCGTTAGGCTTTCACGAGTTAAGCTAGATAGCCAGAGGCATTGCGTACGATCTCCAGCGCGTATCGCATCCACTCGGACGACGTGCCTTTTTTCCCTTCCTTTCTCGTTCCCTGTTCACTCCCCCTTCCGCCACCCCCTTTACCATCGCACACCCCTTCCTCCCGTTCTCTGGCTCGCTACCCCCTCCCTCCCGTCCCTTCCGCGCGCCTGGTATCCCTTCCATCGTCTTACAGCATCGAGGAAACCATCTCTTCTCCCTTTCTCCCTCGCAACGTGTCTTTTACTTACTCTCTCTCTTTTTCCTTCTCTCCTTCTCTCTCTCTCTCTCTCTCTCTCTCTCTCCCCCTTTTCCTTTTCTTCTTTCTTTACGCGTCGTGGTTCGCGAGGTACGCGACCGAACCAACGACTCCTCTCTTTCTCTGGATGAGAAACGACTGTCCTCCGATACTTTCGAGCCGGCGCAACGACGAACCTGAACACGATGGCGAAATGCGAGCATCCGCGGCCACCATGGGGAGAAAAAATAGGCGAGGGGACTTTCCTCTTACGAAGGCTGCTACTACGAGCTCCCTGTCTTTTTCTATCATTTGTTTGTCTCGGTTCCTCTGATTTGTCTGATCTCATTTCTATCGATGCGACGAATCGTATACGTACGAAGATTACAGGAGGAAACGTGATAAATGCCTTTTTGGTGATTTTTGTGATTAACACGAACTTGTAAGTTTAACATGGAACTGATTGACAATGTACTGAATCTTAGAACCGCGAAAAGTGGGGAGTGTGACTTATCGTATTCTTTTCCTATGATCTTCATATATTCTATGCATTGCGTAATCGAATGCAAATTAATAAGCAATTACAATTATCTGATCAACTAATAGTTCATTTTAAACGCGTGTCGATTATACTCAACGACCGTACGAAATGTCTCGTAACGTATATATTAGCATACGTTATTACGCAACCAAAATAATACGAATAGTTGCAAACGCTATTAATACCGCGGACAAATTCTCGGCTACTTTAGAATCACGGCGTTCTCCATCGGCGTGTACACGTGTGTCTCGAATCAGTTTTCTGTTTTAGCGGATATTGGGGACGCGGGTTGGTATCTCGAATGAAACCGAGGGGCTCGCTTTTCTCTTTCTTCGGATAAGAAATGAACGTCCGCCAATGCTTTCGAGTCGGCGCAACGGTGTCGACGAAGGAGCACGATGAAGGCGATGACAAAGTGCGAGCAGTTGTAATGAGTTTCCTCAAAGTCCCTCTATTTCCAAGATTACATCGGAAGGTAGAGATGTAACAGTTGAATTCGTCGCACGCTTGTCAGCTCTTTTCCTCAGACTCTACCCCCCACGCTATATTAACTACATGTAAATAAGGAAATGCATTATTACTCGATGCAACTAATTGCATATTGCGATAGCTGACGTGGAAATGCATAATCACATGGAACACTACGACACATGGAATAACCCGTTCGATTATTGTACGTTGATTTAACATTTATTATGGAAACGTATTTACTCTGAATCTATCGACCATGTCATTTCTTAATCCAAATCTTTTCATTAGGTTAATAGTTAATAAATACAAATTAATTTCAACTGGACGATCTTAGTATTTGCAAATTGTTATATTCAGGAGATTTGCCACGTAAGCGACGAATCAATTCGTTTTCCTCGTAGTTTGTAAACTTTAGCTATACCGTAGTAATAAATTGTCGTTATCTGTAGGTAAAAGTGTATTTGTGTTTTATTCATGGCCGATACGTATTTCTGTGAATAATAAGTCTTCGAAAAATTAGTAAAGATTTTTATAACATCTTTAAACATTTTAAATTAAGATTATCATAAAAGATGACGAAACGAAGGTTCGGAGAAGACCACGATAAGTCTCATTCCCTATTTTTTACCGCGAAGCAGTTTTATGATTCACCACGTCGCCAATCGCTCCGATATTACGAAATTTTTCTTCATATTTGGTTTTGGAGATAAACATGTGTTATTAATACCCTCCAAAATTTTCAAAATAATCAAAACAATATTTTGCAAAAAATAGAAAGCAAAGTATATGGAACATAGCGTTATGTTCGAAATAGTTCGAACACGAGAGATATGTATGTGTTCTCGTGGTAAGAAACAAATAATCGTTTAATTATTGTCCTATTGGTGATATTCAATTTTGGTAAGGACTGGGCTGCGGCGTTTCAACCACTGCGTGGATCGAAGAACGTCCTGAAAAAACCCACCAATGGAAGGGCTCGGTCTCGCGTCCTCGCCGATGCTATTTACGTCGGCGTGGTTCAATCATCGTGCAAATACTGACCAATTTTTACGACTTGTCGTACCTTTTATCGATCGAAAACGAATGATCGATAAAATTTATGAAACGTTCGTTGTGTTGCTATATCAATGTTTTATTGGCCTCTTCTATGTCATGATGCTTTCATCGGAGAAGCAAACTGAAGAGTTTGTGAACACGTGTGCGTTAAGAGGGGTTGGTCGAGGAATCGAAGCGAGTAAAAAATAGACACCCGTTAGTTCGTTGGGTCGCGCAGAACCGGTGTACGCTGTTCAGAAGCCAATTAACGTAGTTACAGGGAGCAGAGTTCGAGAACAGTGAAGGTTTTATTACGATTACGACAGAATGGTAACGAGGTAACTGTATCAACCTTATCACAGTTATCCGTGCTTATAGTAATAATCCGTTTACGCGCCGTTGCTCGTAAGAAAGAAACTATAAGGATCAGATAATTGTCTTAAATCCTTACATCAATATTTTTTTCCTTTTGTATTTCGCATGGGTGACTATAATTTTTCTATTGTAAGTCATCAATTCGAATTCACCGCAAGATCTTTAAGATTTTTCATGTTTACATTCTATGTAATTAGTAACCACACGACGACTCGACTCGGCAAATTCCATCGGACGGAAAAATCATGAAAACGCCGAATTACAAATTGTTCGATGTCGTCAAACACGAATGCGATCGAGAAAACAAAAGCCACACCGATTTGCCGTACAAATACTACACGGTGGCTGGAAAAATGCAACGTGTACCGGATGATACGTACTTACACGATAGTACGTATTGGTGTAAATCAGTGGACACCCGTTAGATGGTGTAACGAGGGGAGGCGGGCCAGGTGGTCCGTCGGTGCGAATATCCATTATAGATTCGGCGGAGTGTAGCTGTCGTACGATCCTACTCATTTTCCGTGTATTCGTGCAGCGTATTTCTGGCATCGATGAGCGTAGGTCCATCGTATTGGTAAGAGATTGTGTTTGTGTCGGTAGAAGAGGCGAGTTAGTTCACGAGGGCGCCTGTGTCGGCGCTCGCGGCGCCACCGGTTCATTCCGCCATCGGCGCCCGCGACGTACGGACGTGAAAAGACGCGAGCACGGCTCTCGTTTGGGCGGACAACGTGAAGGAGTGGACAACCGTTGCTTATCGCGTACATACAACAAAACAAAAACATCGGACACGTAACACATCGATTAACGCAAGATTCGTCGGTCATATACTACGGGTGTTTCGGACGTGATATACATACATATATGTATATATATATACATATATACATATATATATATATATATATTCGTAGCGTGTGAAATCAGTGCGACGGATATCAGTGAGAATCCAGAGAGAGGAGAGCATCGATTGTCCTTTGTGTGATCGTCGTTACTCGGCTTCTTGTTCCTCGGGACGCCACCGCGACGTGTCGTGCCGGGGCTCGAACGAGTGAGAGTCTCATCGTGGGCTTCGAGGTCCAATTGCAAACGTCGTCGTGTTATACCTGCGCGTCCCTCTCACAAAGTGAGGCTCGTCGAAGGTCTCGTCGTCTCACCGGTGGCTGGGAGACGTGGAATGATATTTCGTCGAATCGGAGGTGCAGCCAGGCTCGTTAGGCTGCGACGTGACACGCGAGCCGAGTATTTGATACGTTAGGTAAGGAATATGCTGCGTATCGTCCAAGTCGATAAAAAGAAAAGAGGCCGCGTTAAATCGTGTATATTCGTATAGTGAAACAGTTCGCGCGTTTATTCGTTTCTGATTCTTCGCAAAAAGTGTAACCGATAGTAGTCATAGTTCACTGAATCCTTGAAATTTGAGGTTGTGACACAGTTGTGCTTCGGTAACTAAAGAAATCGATAGATCGTAAATCGATAGGTGAGACACGGTCAGAAGCGATACAGTCATTAGTGTTTTTCGTTCTTTATACGACGTTCTGTATCTGTATGTGTGTTTATCAGATGTCCATGTATGATTGGAAAAGTGCAAGCAAGATAAAAGGTTAGATACGATACGACACACGAGGACCGAATTTGTTTAGGTAAGATAGAATAATGCAGTTAGATTCAGAGGGATGTCGATTAATGGCACATCCTCTTTCGTTCTTTTTCTTTTTTTTTTTTTTATACGGTATAACCTCTGTATTGCCTCTGTATGCACACGCACACACACATATATAAGTATGTGGTGCGCGTTCTGTCTTGTTTTGGATTTTATTGTCCGCTCGAACGGCGATCAACATGGAAACGTTCGAACGTTTCCGAGCAATCGAGAAAGATTAACGTGATGACGCGCGCGTTGCGTGACAAACGTGTCATCTTTCGACACACTCGAAATTCTTATACTACTAATACCCTTATGCTTTACACGCGTACGTGTTTTTTCTTTTTCTTTTAATACCGTGCATCACGGATTTACAAACTCAAGTCAATGAAAGAAAAAATATCGAGACTGAAAAGTTTAATGAAAAACGTAGGTCTTCGAGGATCTTTAGAACCGTGGAAACCGGAGAACGTTTAAAGAAGCACGGTGACGCAATTTTCGTGCAGGTGCAATTACATGGCAATCGCGCGAGGCACGTCAGCAAAATCGAGAGCCGTCGTAACGGGTCTTCTTTGGTTTCGCGGAGCGCAAACGCCGTTTTACCGTTAACGACCTAAATCGACGCCGAAGAACGAGATGCGCGCTCTTTTGCGAGTTCTTCGTGAGAGCACTTCTTACGTTGAGTACGGCTGGAGTGGTAGAGGCCGAGGATGCGCACCGACTCTTCGTGCTTGGCAAAAGTTTTTTCGACCGTTTAATTTGATGACTTCAGAGTCGCTTTAAGGGAGCAACTGATAACACGCCCGCCTCCCATCATCTATCAATCGGTGTGCCCTCGCGTTGGACACGCTTCGCGTCCCAAACTTCCACGCCAATGCGAGCTGCAGCGTAACAACATTGGCGTACGAATTTTTAAATGTCGATTCCACATATTGGGCGACAAAGTTCGTTCTAAGTAAATACTTTTTTCACCAGTTCGTTATATTAGCATGATAGAAGCGACGAAGAATTTTAAACAAGAACTAGAACAAGTGCTCCAAATTCGTAACAAAATTCAGCATGACTAACTCAATATGACGAAGAAATCATGTACATCATTGAATGTACTATGTATCTTTATCGATGATAGGTAACCACGCAGAGGGAGGGAGTGGTGGGGGGATCGGTCAAATGATAACGCAACGGAAGCACGTATACGTCACTCATTCGACCATACCAGGCACGCTCTGGTTTTCTAGCGAAAATTGCGGGCTCGCTTCGCCGCGTAATCTCGACTACCTCGATGCAGCTTACATCGCTGACAAATAGATCGATAACATTCGAGAAACAGTTATATCCCATCGCGGCTGCCGCTACGCGTTCGGCTTTTCACGCGTGTCGGTTTATTTCCGTGTTTCGTTTCAACGATTCTTACCTTTTCGAGCGTAACGTTCTGGAGAATATCTTCCTCTGAATATGATTGGCGAAACAAAGAGAGGGAACAATTTTTTCCTCTTTTCATGGATAAAACTCGCATATTTTTCCTTTTAATGCTTTCATCCGGCTGAAATAAGAAAAGAAATTCATATAGAGCTCGGTTAAATCGTCTACCGCTCGGTGGAATTCGAATGTTGGCAAGAATGGACTTAGAGAGGTTTAGCGGTCAAGCGAATTCGAGGATACCTTCAGACTCGTAGACGAGCGGCGGACGAAATGACCTAGGCCGTTCTTTTACAGTGTCACGTCTGATTGGCTCGATCAGTCGTTTCTACCTGTGACTTTGTATAGCTCATCTTCAGTTTGTCGTGGAAGTTCGAACGCAGTGCCAGAATAGTGAATTTAGTGTTTAGTTTCTCGTCAACGTTCTCTCTCTCTCTCTCTCTCTCTCTCTCTCTATTTCTCAACGTTCTGTGAGTATATACATTTCTGGCCATGAGTATTAGCACATCTGTTAGATACGTTCGCTGGAACACGTTAACAAATTTTACTACAAATGAAGTAAGATACGACTTATAATATTTTAATATATTGCGTTTGATAAAGCGTAGAGTGACACTCACTTAGCTTAATTACTAGAAAAATCTTAAGATAATACATGTATGTAGATTTAGGATTAACGTATATATAGATTCGACGAAATCTATTTATCACTTTTACCAAGAGACGATTTTCTCCGATTTATCCGATCGATTCGGGGGTTTAAGCCTGCTATCGTCTGGATCGTAAAATTTTAGCATTTCATGTTCGAACGATATTAAATGTCTCCGGGGCGAGATAAAGAGCGCAGAAAAGACAAAGGGGGCGTATCTTCTGTAGAAGGATCGATCGTCTTATGAAATCGAAACGTGACTAATCGCGGAAGAGGAGTCGCTGTTACCGAGCATGGTATCGTGCCAGACGAAAACGTTTCTCCGCCTCGATAGTTTCGATCTGACCAGGAACGATAATTGTTAACAACGAACGGTCGTTCGAAAAAACGACGAAATGTTGGATTCAGCAAATTAAACGACGCGCTCACCCTTCCAGCTGATGAATCTCGTGACTAACCGGCGTAATCCGCAGAGCGCAATTAGCATACATGAATAAAGAATCTATGAATCCTTTAAGTCAACTGGCAAACGCCGGCTGAATGAATAGATGTTTGTAACTTGTTCGTAGTGCGAGGAATAGGCTCACGTTTGTTATAATCAAATCGATTTATAAGGTGAATCGTGTTTTCACGTGATATTGATGGTTTCTTTAATTTGATTAAATTATCGTGTCGTCGATAAAAGTCAATAAAAATTGATTTCTGACTGAGGGAATTTATTAACAAATATTAGTGCATCAGAAAATGAAACTTAACGATATTTTAGTTGATAGGCGATTGCATGATAGGAAGATATTCACGTTAAAATAGCTGACAATGCAAAATACGTCGTACACTGATAGTTAGATAGTAGGGTATTGGAAACGCTCTTCTGTTATGTTTACGCGAGTATCGCAGTTGTGATTTGAAGGAGGAAAGGAAAGTAAGTGGCATATCCAGTTGATTCGTTTCCTAAATATAAAACGACGTGTAGAATTTCCAAACGATCTTCGTTGATGCTGCAGTGAGTGAACTTTCATACCCGTTAACTGGACGCTTTTACTGCTTCCGACAAATTGTTCGGCAGCGTGGTGACCTTATTTTATTGCGAGGCTAGCGATAGTCTATTCAAAATGCGTTTTACGGGCTATTAACGAACGTACCGTAATTTCCTCGAATAACGTCCGAACGAAAATTCTTTCCTCACGAATTCGGTCCTGTAAAATCGATTCCTTCGTTCTGTTCAAAAAAGAAACATGATAAAACGCGACGTTTACCTCGAACAGTCTTTAAGAGCTCGTAGCTACATCCGATCATTGGAATTCTACCGATAAAAAGAAACGTAGGAGAATAAAAAGAGACACAGAGAGACAGAAAAACAGGGAGACGTGTGGTATCTTATATTGCCGGTGGAACTCGGGACACGCAGGTAGCGAGCATAATTTTCTATCTACCTACGAACGCCCCGTAAATTGATCGAGGTTACGTCGAGCGTATTTTGTTATAGTGGAAAAGGACTCGTATACGCCTCGAACGATTCTCAGCCGCTTATTACCGGGCTTCGTTCGTTCGTGCTCAGTCACGCAACGCGCCACTCGGTATCGTGGGATTCGCTGGTTGTCGAATGAACTCGTTTACGAACTCGGGAAGGACGAACTCTGTGTTGCGTCGTCGTGACTGTGTCCACGTTTTCGATGAAAATCGATCGTTCTCGTTGTCGTAGTCACAGTCGTTCTCGTCGTCGTCGTCGTCGTCTCCGTCGCCACGTTGAAAAACGTTGAACGTTCGCGCGCTGCCACGTTGTACGAGACGTTACGTGCCCGTTCGACCTTTCCCCGAGTCTCTTTTGCAGCCTTCGTTCCAGGGGCAAAAAGGGTCCCTCTCCGTTCGCCTCTCTGTCTCTCCACGCGCTACGGTTTCGTCCTGACTCTTTACCCCTCTTTTTCTCCACGCGGCTCCCTTTCTTTCTATCTGCTAGTTCACCCTCCCTCTCTTTCCGTTCCTTTCTCCGTGTTACTCTCTCTCTCTCTCTCTTTCTCTTTCTCACTCCCTCTTTGTCGCACGCGGTAAATCGCTCTCGCACTCGACAAGAACGGGGCGAGTTCCCGAAATAATCGTGCGTATCGATCCTCACGCGGGGCGTGCAGGGTGAATTTATTCTCGTGCACGGGGAGAACGAGAGACTCGTACAAGCTCGCCTCGTTACTTAATCGTTCCGCGTTAGAAACGAAGGGTATATAGCGTGGAAACTATAGCGACGTAGTAGAGGCGGTAGCGTCTCCTGCTTGTTTGTCCGAGAAATATATAACCGAGCTGTTTGTCGGTGACACACGAATAACGAGGATTCGTTGGCCAGTTCGTTCGGCAAGATATTCTATAGTGGTAATTACGCCGTCTATTATGATACATATTCGTTGTGTTTTCATAGAGAGCAATCGAACGTGGAGTAGGGCATGTGCCGCTTGCGAGCATTCTCAAGTTGGCAGGTCTGACTATTTGTTTCGATCCCTGACATGCGTTCGACTTATTCGCTTTGCCATTCTTCGAAATTGGCCACAGTTTCGTTCGGAATTTCAGTTTTCGTCGTAAGCGGAGAATGAGAGCAAGTGTTATCGTCGGTCGATATTTGTGGCAGCACCGGTCATTAGATCCGCTTTAACGGCGGGGACACAGTGTGTGTGACACACGGAAACGTGCACTCTTCGACCATTTCCGTGGCGTTGCGTATCGTGCTCGCGAACGTGCCGTATTTCTTTGGCTTGAGAGCTAGATCCGTGGAACGCCACGATCGTTTTACGGAGCCTCCTCCTCGTGTGTCGTATTCTGGCGCGAAGTCAACAGTACATAATCGTAAAATTCGCTTGATCGCGAGGCTAAGAACTTAGAAACAACATGCGAGTCCCGAGTGTTCGCTTCGCAAGGAACGCCCAAGGTACATATTTACCGGGTTGGTAGACATTCTGTGAATTCGCGTATTTGCGCGTCTGTCGTTAAAAAACATGACCCGCATCGTCTTACGTCTCTTCTCTCGTTTCTTCGTTATTTTTCCCGGTCCCCGGAGCACAGGTAACGACTAGTCTCTCGTATTTTCGTTCGTATTTTCCTTTTTTTTTTTTTTTGCTTCCCTTTCTCTCTCTCTCTCTCTCTCTCCCTCTCTTTTTTTTGTTCTTCGCGGCGTCGCGGCGGAGAGAACCCTTGCGCGTTTTTTCGCGGGACATTGTTCGGCGCGCGTTTTGTCCGCACGTCAGCCATCACGGCGTATTGTATTCATTGTTTAGAGGCTGTTGGAGCTCTACAGGCAAGAAGACGGCAAGAGAGAGAAGGGCGCCTCGTAGTGGCTCCGAAGGAAAGGAAAACTCACCGTTCGCCGGCTTATAGACAACGCCGGGCTCTTGCTTGCTTGCTTTCTTTCTTTTTCTCCCCCGTGTTTCCCCCTCTCCCTTTCACTCGACTCCGAGGCTTGCACGAAATCGCGTGTCGCTCCCGTACCGCGTAGAAATGTCGCCTCCTCAGGATCACGAGGTTCCGTGATCGCAGCTGTGCGCGCAGCCAACGTTCTTCCTTCTTCGTGCGCTTCCTCTCCACCTACGGCCCGTTGGAAATTCAATTTCTGTGCAAACGAGTGAAATCAAGAGGAAGCGAATACAGGAAGAGAAACTGGACACGGAGAAGGGAGGGCATCGCAAGGTAACCGTGAGGAAACGTAGATAAAGAGAGGAATGAAATTTACAGTTGTACCGTTCTGTGTATCGGACCAGTGAGATAAGAGAGAGACAGACAGACAGACAAACAGAGAGCGCTTATTGTTCTGCTTTTGAAGAAACGCATTGAAGAAGGAGAAAGGATTGACAGAGGAAGACGCAAACGATTGCGCGTGTTTGTATACACGTATATACTGCCTACGGAGTAGGACAAAGGGCACGTGTGGGACAGAGGTAAACGCATAAGAACGGAGAGAAGAAACTGGAAAGGATGCGTCCGATTTGCCAGTGATCGAACGTAGGCCTCGTCATTATTGCTTCGTGCGTGGGTGAAAACAGTGGTGTCGCTGGAAAACTGACCGAAGGAGAGCGAGCAGAGGAGGAGTAGGGGAGGAAGGGAGGAAAAGCGGCTGGCGGCGGAGGCCACTTCCTGTGGGCGACGACAAGGTACAGAAAACAATTTCAATATCAAATATATTATTTGCTCGTTTTTGAAACCTAGGGCTAAACCAAGGTTGTCGTTTAACGTCGCCCTTGGTAATAGCGGCAATTCTCGCAGAAGTAGAGCAATTGGTGTTAAGCTGTATTTATAACGCCCTGTTAAAATTATAAACGCTCTCCCATGCAAGATATATCGACATACATACGTATATGGTATATGGGAACTCGATTAATGTCTCTGTATTTGTACGACGCGAAGAATCAAAATTAGGGAAGCGTTTATAGTGTTCGCAGGGTTTGTATTCTACACGCGTAATCTCGGTAGTAATCTCGGACATATTCGTTATCTTGTTACTCTAGTTATTATTTATCGGGGTTGGCAAGTTGGCAGTACGCGCGTCGGGTCACAGAAATTTAACACGATTCATAACACGAATTTAAACACATTTCGGGAATTGAATAGTCGTTCGTTGCGTTCCGACGAATTCTCACGCAGATAATCGTAAAAGCTTAGAACAAAGAGTGAGAGAGTAGCGTCAATGAATAGTAGCGTAGTTATACATGGCCATGAGAGATTCAAAAGTTTTCTGTTTACCGTTACTAATTCTGAGGACCTCCGTTAGGGTCGTTCTCGGCGACGAGTGACCGTAGGCAGTTTTAGTACGTGCTATTAGACTGTGCAATCTGTAACCCGGAATTTCTCGCCGATAAAACCCCGAACGAAATAGCAGGTTATTTAACAGGAGAAATAATCGTTTTTAAACAAGCGTGTACTTCATTCCCGTCGATACTAAAATCTTTTACGCCCTGGTCAGTTTGTACGAGAGAAAAAGACCCACCTTTTAAGAGAACCGATTTAATTAAATAATCCTTGTTATTACATGCGGTTCGTGGATTGTGTAATAATCAGGTCGCTTCGCGAGAATACACTGAAACGCCAGACGTTTCATCTCGAAATGGTTTTAAATGACAATGACCACCATCGAGTAGAGTTGGTTCTCTCTGTGTACCGTAATACTCGATCGGCGCTCGTTCTCGCCATTATGCTAATGAGACGTATTGTCGTCGGCCATGGCGGCCAAACTACTCCTCGTTCAAGGAACCTGTGTCTGTTAAAAAATCCTTTATTTCGACTAATCGATTCCACGTTGTCGTTCAAACGAATTACATTATGCATACTCCTACGATACTTGTGTATTTACGTGTCGATACGGCAATACAAACTGCGTTCCTTTTTACAAAAAATAATGAAAGAAAATAAAAACGGAAAAAGAAAAGAGGAAAAAAGAAGGAGAGATATACGCAGAGCACGTTGCACGGAATTCGCTGTTTGCAACGATGTCTTCTCTATATTTATTGCGTAATGCTTGAAATTTTTGTTACGGCCTGTAGTCACGTTGGTCGTTACACGCAGCGCCCGTTCGAAAATCCCCGATTATATCGACGTCGTTATTCACGACGGCGCGCGACAGTTGTTACTGCTCGTTACGTCTCCGGGTGTCTCTGGTTTATTTAGAATTTTGAGGTGCGCTCGCGGCCATCGCGCGTATTTTTTTTTCCCCCCCACTGAATCTCTTTTCCTCTATTTCGACAGAGGGATAGAGGGGGAGAGAGAGAGATAGAGAGAGAGAGAGAGAGAGAGAGAGACAGGGAGGAGGGAAGGGGGACGAGAGGCGCCCCCGTGTGCAGTTTTTATTTCCGGTGCGTTAAAAGCGGTACGAGAACGAGAACCCGCTGACGGGTGCAAACTTCACGCAACGAAGAATAATCGTTTGGCGCCCAAGCGTCGATTCTCGGAAGCTGGAAATTTTTCGTGTATTTTTTTTTTCCTCGCTCCGGAGACGGCAAACGATAGCGATGTCGATGATAACGGGAAAAGCGAACGACGCTAACGACATGGTCGCTGTCTGTACGATACCGTTCGTGATAATCGAATTCTCGTAACGGTTGACAATGTCTATCGATTCATTATGACATTAGATGTCGCCTCTCGCGCAGAAAGGGGAGAAATGCGTTTACACTGAAGCTGTCGCGTGATCGATACGAGAGTCGACCGACTGCCGCGTGCGCTCGCTCGCTCGCTCGCTCGTCTAAAAACTAAGAATCACTTCGACTCGGTCACGAAACATCTCCCTTGTTCCAACTACATAGTAGGGAGAAATAATTTTATTTGCTCGTTTCTTAGGTGACAGCGTAGTAATTATGGTTTTAGAGGGGAATAACGATGTTTGACCTCGTTATCGAAACTGTCTCTATATATAAAGATCGTATAAGGTAGAAGATTGACGAAGAGAAGAAAGAATCGTAGAAGCTATAGGTAATATGGCTCTTAAGATAAATAATACTTTGACATTTTTAATACTTTAACGTTATAACAATCAACGTTCTTCTTTGTAAAGCATTGAAGATCGAACTTTTTCCGCTCTCTGTCCTTTATATATATATATATATATATATATATATTCACATTGAAGTTAAAATGTAATATCATTTAGAGAAAAAAAAAATATATATATATATATATCTGGGCTCATTTTACAATGTTACTAAATAATATTTGAATATTTGATAGATAGAAGATAATTAAATTTACTTCATTAATCTACTAAAATTGAATCCATCTAATGGAAAAATTCGAAACATTTTATCCCCCTTGTTATTCGCTTTTTATTTCAAGCTGAACAGCCATTAATTGATCCACTTTCTTTCTAAATTCGAATACGAATAAACGATCGCACTCTGTTGCGAATTTCCAACGATCATGCGCGATTGCCGTCGCCACCCTATGGATTCATCGTCGATAACTGTTTGTGTGTTTTAAGTGTTTTAACGTTGACCTTGCCGCTCGGCATGCTCGCGGAGGCTCAAGATATCGCTGACGGATATTATATGGTACAATGGAACAATAGGGCGACTACTGTGAGATCGCGTTCGCGCGTACAAAAGCCATAATAAACGAGGATGTATTAGCAATGTGATTCGAGTTAAAATCACGCCGAAACGTACACATCCGCGAGTTCGGTGAAACGTGGTGTTGCATCGGTGGAGGGAAGCAAGCAACGCATAGTTCAGCGAACGTAAGAGGGAGAAAGATAAGTAGGGAAAGGGGGGGGAAGAGTGGGATAAACGAAGACAAACCGATAGAGAGAGTAACAGGAACAATGGAATCCAGAATTATTAATGCCCGTTGAATTAATCACTTCAAATGTACGACCGTTAACGTCCTTACGCCAAGAGTAATCTATTTTGATTAAGATTAATTAATCAATTATCCGGTAAATTACCAAGTCTCGGAGCAGCGGCGACTCGAATTGTTTTTACATTTTCATTCGGCGAAACGAGCCTGGTCATTTTTTCGTTCCCCTCTTCTAGTTACTTTTTTCCGTGATAATAGTCGTGAAATGTAATTATGACATTTATTATTGTAGCGCCTTTGTAGCGCAAGGGAAAACGAGGGTTAAAGCGAAGAAGAACGTGAACGGCAGAAGTTCCGTCTTATTCGTCGTATCTCGTAAATGCCTCCGTCAACGTTGAAAGAAAGTACATACGTACTCGTAAAACGTTCGATTCGACTCGTTCCGCGAGTTTATTGTTTTTACAATAGCTACGACAACGCACTCTGCCGGGGAGAATTCGTTTCGCAGCCGAATGCGACATGTTCTTTCGGTCCTCGATGTAACGAGCAACGAGCGAGCAGGAAGTAAAAGTGCAGTTGGTGCTTGTAATTAACGCACACACGGTCTGCGTGCGTTTTCAATCGTCGAACGGAATACGTATCTTTTCTTCGCGTCGACTCACGCATACACGATCGTTTTTTTCGGATCCGTCTTATCGACGCAACGATTAAAAACATTTGCAAGCCGTATCTATCACTCGGTAATGAATTTCGTTCGTTAAATAATAAGAAACCTTATTTCACGGGTTGCCGTATCGATACAGTCGGCGTTGCCAACCTATTAGACGCTTCGTTCACTCCGATCTTAATACGATCGAGACAATAGAACAGAGTATCTGCGTCAAGCAGTAGCGGTCGGAGATTATAACGCCGGCACGCTTATCTAATTATCATATGATTTTCGTTCCGGTCACGCTATTGAAAGAAACGATTTAATTTGCGCAAGGTGTGTAATCATCGGCCAACTTCGAAACTGGAGCGATTTAATTTCACCGAGACAAAGAATCCGATAAGGGGCTCGTCCGTTTGTTGCTCAAAAGTGATACACGCATCAGATTACGCGGCGGTGGTGGCGCTGGCTATCGCGGCTGCAATTATTCCTCTCGCGACACGTACAAACGCGCATATACACTCGCCTTTATTTCCTACGGCCGTTTTTCAGAGGCGCGTATACGCTCGTGCTCGCGCTCACGCGCGTATACCTGTCTCTCGCACGCGATTCCATATAAGAAAGTCGATGGTAACGCCTAACGTGCCTTCTGAAACTCGATACATATGTGTGGTACGGATTCGTGGCACACGAACGGCAACACGAACGATCGCATGTACACACGGTCCACACATGTACACTATTCCTCGTTCCTCTATTGTGTACGAGTACACACACGAGGTCCCTCGCGCACAGTCACCGCGCCAACGTACGCGTGGTCGAGGTTTTCATGCGATAGTGTGTGTGTGTGTGTGTGTACCCGGTGATCCTAGTTTGCTGGCAGCTGCCATGAAAAAACCGAAAGCCGGCCTTTTGCGGCCCTTCCCGAGAGATCCCGGCTGTCCATGGCCCCGTCATGTATTCAACCTTCGAAAACGGAAGAATACGAACGAGCGTTTGTCTTGCTCTGTTCGCTAACCGTGACAGCCGGATATTGGGAGGCGAAGAATATGTAGTACAGCGTAGTTTCGAGATTTTCGGGCAACCTTGATTTTCTTTCTCTCTATAAAATGTTAGATTCCGTATTCATCGAATAAACGATATTTGTAGGAAATATTGAAACAAGGATCACGTATGTGTTTGGTTGTAACGGTTTGAATATTCGTTGCGAATAAGAACGGAAAGGGTCGCGTAACCGCAAAATGGAAGCATAATCAGTATCAGTGGTTTGGTGCGGATCGTTTCGTAGTTAATAAACATCGAAGAGGAGAGGTTACGAGCGAGTACAAAGAAATGCAAGGACCGACGTTAATTACGACACATCGAGCATTGAACGACTCGCCGACGAGGCCGACTAATGCTCTACCCTATTCAGGATTTCCACGTTATATTCTGTCTCCCTTTCTTCATTGAAATCGCGCTCTACTTTTCCTATTCTCGTTTTATTCGACAAACGGCCAGCCCTCTTGTTATTGATTAATGTATTCGGTATTCCGGATCAACGATGCGCCGACTTCCTCTCTATTCTGTTTCTGTATCGCCTCCCTCTTCGTCTCCCAATCTTATCGATTGTTTTATTTTAACTGGCCGTTATCTCTTCTACGCTGCGCTATTGCGGTCTCTCTTCGACCTACGTTTCGCCGATTGCCGGCTTAATGACGGGTGTAATTCCGCGATTTCATGTCAGATTATTCCTCGCTTCGTATATACATATGTGTTTACTATATCGCCTCTTTCCTTTCCTTCTATTATACCGGTTAATGACTTAATGCAAAGACACGCTACTACATTGTATCAAACATCAGCCTTTTCGACAACAATCTGTTCCATTATCGTCTTAATTCAATTGAATATTTCATAATAATAATTCAATATTCACCATAGGATTTTAGTAATTTATAGAAAAACGCAAACAGTCCTCCTATACTACTTAACAATCACGTTATCTTATCAGCCATGTGACACACATAAGTTGCCGCGATCATTGATCGCCGTTTATCGCATCGATTCTCACCAACCTGTCCCTCCACAAATCCCAAGCTTCTCGTTTACCAAAGTTTCTCCACTAGTTTTTCGCTTACCGGTTTTCGCGTAGGGACGCTACTCTGTAAATTTGGTTGTCTAAATCGTCGTCTATTCGCCAACAGCCCGCCATATTCCCTGCATCGATGTTAAATATCCTCCGCTCCACATCGTCTCGAATTTCTCTGGTCTAAGTTTTCGTCTCCTTTCGACTTGCAAAAACGCAGGCATTTCGCCGGGTTTCTTGGTCTTCTTGGTCCTTTGCGAGAGCAAACGAACGCGCGCGTGTTCCATCGAGAAGGAAGCGGTCGAGCGAGAGAAGGAAAGCGAGCATCGACTCGAAGCGGAGATGACGAGGACGCGCTGGCGGTGATCTCTCTTCTTCTCGCGGCATCTTTCTCTGCGGGGAAAGGGTCCTCTTTCCCGCGCGTGCACCAGGTTCTGCTCTTCACTCGTTCTGTAATCTGTACGGCACGGCGGGCCGCGATTGGACCGCGGGAGGGGTCGTTGTGGGAAGGGACGACGAAAGTGAGAGAGAGAGAGAGAGAGAGAGCGAGCGGGATAGAGGTCGGTGAGCGAGGAAAAGGGATGCCGGGACGATGGCAGAGAAAGAGGATGAGGAGGAGATGGCGGTGGAGGGAGGGTGTTACCGTCGCATTTCAGAGAGGACTTTAGCGCTCTGGATGGAGGTAGGCTAGCCTAGTGAGCACCAGAAGGGATAGAGAAAGAGAAACGCGAAACGCTAAAGGCGAAGAAAGAGAGAGAAGTTGGCGAACAGTGGTGCGAGTAAGAGGGAGAAAAAGGGTCGTGAGAGGAAGCGAAAGAAGACTAGGGGGATCCACAGAGCCGGCACGTCTCTCTGGCTATGCTGTATGCCGTGCCGGCAGGGTACCCTGCTTCACATTGCCTCCGTCTTTCTCCCGCGTGTTCGCTTTTTCACTCCGTCGTTGGCGTTCGAGCTCGTTCCTACCCTCTCTTTCTCTGCCTGCCGCCTTCTCTCTACTACGTTTCTCTCTTTCTGCAACGGTCGTAGCGTTCGCGCTCGATCTCTCTCTCGGTCGCCGCTGCCTCTGGTCTCCTGGTTCCTCTCCTCGCGCTCGTTCGTTCAATACTCTGGGAGAGAGTGAGGTAGGAGGTGGAGGAGGAGGTGGCGGAGAAAGAGGAGGAGGAAACGGTTGCGAGGGGAGGTAGAGGCCAGAGGGAGAGAAGCAGCAACTCTCTCGCGCAAACCCGACGGACTTACGGAACACGATTCCACCGTTGGTTGGTGGGCTACGGATGGTTTGTTCGCACGATCGAAACCAGCCCGGCGCGACCGAAGGAGAGCCAAGAGAGAGAAAGAGAGAGAGAGAGCTCTCCGTTCGCTGATACGGAATGGAACCGCGATCGGTTGAAACGCGGCGGCGACGACGACGACGACGACGACGACGACGACGACGACGACGACGACGGCGGTGGTGCCGGCGGTGGTGGTGCCGGTGACTCTCGCCAATAGGTAGTATCGTTTCTAAATAGGTAGTTGACGACGCGACGTCAGCTACGACCGGCTAATGTGGTTTCTAGGTCGATGGCCTGACACACGGGGCACTTGTTAAACCGATGTGCTCCAAATATTCTATGGTGTCGAATACTCGTTCGCGTTACTCGAGTCGAAAGTTTAAGGGGAAATGAGAAAGAAAGAAAGAAAAGTGGTATATAGCTGTTGCGTAGCTTGACGAGGGATAACCTACGAACACGATGTTATAACGTTTTTCCACCCTTCCGTTGGTTACCATTGTCGAAGAATCGAATAAGGTCACAGGGAGAAGCGAAGGAAATAAGACGTGGATATTAAATAAAAAGTAACGTGTATCGTGTGCGGCTCCGGGACTATTGTCCTATCGGAGGGGTAGTACCTTTTATTGTCACAAAAGAGGTTCACGAACGCGTAAGGGAGAATGGAATCGGCAGTCCTGGTCGTACGACTTCTCCGTTCGTGTTCCGTTCCACGATACACACGAAGGCTCAATGATGTATCGTTAAACAAAAAGCACTTGGCTGTGTTTGTATACGGAAGTACGTACGGCAGAAGACTCGCGATACCGGTGAGCAGACAGGCGAGTTCAGTCAAGTTACCAGCGCAAAGTTGTTGTGCTTCGTCGACTAAACGTCTGTCTTTCTCTTCCTTCGTTGCTCTCCTCTTTTTCTTTTCGTCCGTTCTCCTCTCAATACGCGGTTGTCTGCAATCGCATATAAGCGCGTGGTACACCTATATGCATACCTCCGCGTATCTATACATATGCACACATTCACCTATCTCGAGTCGTGACCTATGGTGATCGATACAGAGTGCCGCTCATTTGCCACGAGGTGAAACGACTACTACTCTTCGTCTCGTTTCCTCTCTTTATTTTCCTTTCTTTTCCCTTCCTCCGCAATTTCTCTCTCCCCTCCCCGCGCCCTTCCTCATCGGGAATATACCTCCGGTTCCTCTTTCTCTCTGTATCTTGGCCTCCTTCCTTGCGTTCTCTCGCCCTCTTTTACCGCGGTGACGATCTTCCTACCCGACACTCGAGGAATAATTAGGACGGGTTCGTTGTTAGCATGGAGATTCGTCGGCGAGGCTATACTTTCTCCGTTGCGCCAGCCCTTTTTCCTCTTTCCTCTTCGTCTCGTGCACGGACGAGTAAGTTACGCCCGTCGTGGTGCAGGAAAAGAGAGAAAAACAGAAGGGTCGAGAAGGAACGACGAAAAGACAAAACGAAAGATCCTATGCGGATGCCAGGGGAGAAGATGGAGAACGCGACAGGGGGGGAGGAGGGAAAGAGGAGGAGAGAACGCCGGGTATGGTACCGAGTTTCGGATAAAATTCATCGGTGCTCAAACTCTTTTTCTCTTTCTTCCCCTATCTTTCCCTATATCCTCCTTCTCCTTCGCTCTCGAAATGTTCTTGCTCGTTTCTTCATCGGCTCGTCTCTTATACAGTTCTGGCTCTCTCCATCGCTCTCGTGAAACGTTGCTGCTCGTGGCAAAAGGGACTCTGCACTCGTTCCTTCACCTCGCTCTCCGGGAGCGTACGTTTTTTTCCAACTCGTTTCTCAGGTATTCCGCCGCTCTTAACGGTCGAGTGAGAGAAGGGCGGAGAGCGAGAGGAAGGAGAGTGGACGAGTTCGAGAGACGACGTTTCGCGCGTCTCTCCTTCACCTCCTCCTATTAATTTTCCACAATTCGTTTTGTTCGTAAGGCCATTCGTGAGAAACATTATCGTTACCCTTCTGCTTGCTAATTCGCGATATTCTTTGAGGCCTGAGCGGTTGTCGCGAGCCGTGACAGTCTCGTTTCATACCCTTCGCAATCGCTACGTGTACGCGTCGCTTCGGGACAGTATTTCAGTCAACGATATCGAACCTAGTAATTAGTAAAACGACGAACAAAAATCTAGGTAGCTATCAGTGGAAAGATTGGAGTTGCTTCGTAACGTTAATTCCAATCGTATCGTATCCGTTCCACGAACTATTGGCCGAAACGAGTATTCGTGAATCAGGCAGGGGCACGTCTTCTTACACGCTCGATACATGCGAAGAAACGTTTCCTTGGCTAGCTGCTCCGATACTGTATGCCTCGTTTATAAGCCGTCTCCAAGCCAAAGTCTCCAACGTTGTAGCAGCCGATCTGCCAATCGGTACCGCGGCCATAAATCTAGCGGAAGGTGCGTGCCGGCTTAGCCGTGAATTAATCGACGATGAGTTACACACGGATTAACCGTGTTTGCCTTGCTCGCTCGTACCAATGACACACACACCGATGCTGAATTCATTTAATTTTATTCAATATCGAGTCGTGATTGAATGTTTATAGACTTTCCATATTTTCGTATTTCAGATTATTCCGTGGTTTGCAGTACGCTTTACTTCGATATGAAGTATTACGTTCAACGTATTGCACGAGTAATTCATTAACACAGAATTAAAGAAATAACGAGTTATTTCTCTAATGTCTACAAGCTAATGAATATTCTTGGCTGTAAAATCAACGAATCTTCTTTCTTCTATCAACGTTCTTACAAAATACTCGTAAACGTTTGCGGTCACGATTAATCGTCGTTTCTACCGATTTTCCATTTTGCAAATTCACGTTAATGAATATTCTGCTCAGTCGACGAATATGCAGTTCCATCGTTGTTAGAATCATCATAGGGTGTCGTTGTTATCTGCGAATCTTCTTGCCAGTTATTGCCATTTTCTTTCCAAACTTCCAATTGCGTTACTATTCTGTACTATCCTCTAACGAAACGGACGATACACACACACACACGTTCGATAAAAACAGCCAGAAAACGAGCATGGAATTCAGAGAAATGCGAGATAATCCGTGTCCCGCGAGATTTATACCGCGATATCGCGAATTTATTACGCTTGTCATCGATTATGCACACTCGCGTGTAAAATGGTAAACGTTGGAACCGGGTCAGTCTTCGATATATGCTATCGACTACGAATGAAAAGAAGAGAATGAGAAAGAGAGGAAAAAGGAATGCGATCGTTTGGAAGCTTGCTCGCGAGAAAACGAGGCGACAGAAAAGGGGGACATCCGGATGCGATGCTCCAAAAGGTACGTAGAGGAGGCCCTCGTGTTCGATTTTAAATTGTTCATAAATTGAACAATCCTGTTTCGCAACCGTACAAACGCTATAGTTAATCAAATGTAGCGTAATTTTCAAATACGGCTTATACCGATTTGATGGGAAAATATTTGTGCATATAAAAATAAATTAGTTTACCGTGTTACTACTTTGTTTCATGGCTGTTCGTCTTCATAGAAAGAAATTGGTTTTGTTGAACTGATACTTCTTCCATTAAAACAATTCTACAATGGCGAAAAAATGTTTCTTCGTATTTAGAGAATACATTTACGTCCTTCATAAATTCGTATAACACGAAAGCAGACGTTTTGTCTGCTAATTATAATAAAATTACTTGTAATCATATAAAAATACTCGTCTACATTGACTTATAAGCTTAGAGCAGAATTTAGCGTTTTACAAATTCAAAATATCGTCCGTATGAAATGAGTTTATTGTAATCTGTGAAATATGAGCCACTCGAAGCTACGACCTTTGCTTCTCTTACGACCAAAACTCGGCATTACTTTCGCATCAACGATATTTCGCTCGGGGTATCGATGCTTCAAAACACAGAAATGTCCATCGACGCGAGAAGCGAAACGAAGACGATAAACGAGGCAAACTATCGCCAGTGTGCGTTGTCGAACGAAATTGAATTCTGTTTGGTTTTGGAACCATAGGTGTCGCGTTCAGACCAGGGGAACAGGATCGAGAAGGTTGTGACGCGTAGAACGTGAGGGCAGGTGTTCGTCGCACGTACGACTGTCCCGTAATAAGATTCTGTGGGTGTGCCAAGCGAAAGCTGCGGCTGGTCGATGAAAAATGGATGCGTCTTTAACTTTTTCTTTATCAAACTGTAGTTAAGAGCGTGAACCAAACAGCAGGAGAATCAGGAAGAAAACAAACCTCGAATATTGGAAAAGTATTTAGGTTGTTATTTCTACCGATGAACCGAGAACTAGAATGAAGGTTAACTGGTGCTTAACATCCTCCACGTTTCTTCGTTCGAACAGCATTCCTTTCGAGTGTCCCTCTTAAAAGAACGTATATCTCTAAATCATTGAGAGATTTCTCACAGAAATTTCTATCTAGCATTGTAATTTCCAATTCGTTAATATATATCTTTTTATAAAATATCAAATATATCGCTAAATGTAGGCAATTTTTTCCACTGACAACGAGTATCATATTCTGTTACTCGTACACCTACGGAATAATGAAAGAAAACAGTAGAACCAAAGTGAAATTTAATGTGGTCGGCTTTATGGCTTGTTATTCGAGATTGCATAATACGGCGTCGTAATGAAGTACTGCTTATAGTTAAACGATCGCGAGCGTAACTTCATTCATAAATGTGGGCGGCTGAGGAGGGGGAAATGTTGGAGAGGGGGGAGGGGACGTTTGTTACAGCGCGAAACGACGAATCGTATTTCATGTACGACTATTGTATCGAGCGTTGCCTCTCCCGAGCTCTCCTCGACTTTTTCACCCGTTCGCCAGCCACGACGGGGACCGTTATATAAATCTATGACGTCCGCGCTAACAGTTGTCGAACGCTTGTAAATTAGACGAACCATGATTTCCTAAACGTTAATTATTTTTTTCTTTTTTCCCTTTCTCGACCTCTCTTTCTCTACCTGTTTATTTTGCCTATTCGTTTCACATGGTCGCACGATAATTCTTTGGCCACTATTATCCCGCGAGGACATTAAATCGCAAATATCGCAGCAAAACGCATTCATTGGAAATGTGACCGGTCGCCGCGTCGACTGGAAGATGAAGTTTTGCTATTACACCAATCGGTGCGTCATAAATCGAGCGCGCGCGCATCTCGTGATTCACGATTATAGATGTATCGTAAATCATCGGAGTCCAGGCCGGAATTTTCAAATTACCGTACAATTCGTGTATAATTTTACGGCGCGTGTTGCCACCATATTTTATCGGTTAAGGTAATTTCTCATTACCAGCCGAACTTTTCTTCTGCTACTTTTTATTTTTCGTTTGCTTTCTTCTTTCGATGTCTCGCTTCATTTGCAAGGAAGCGTCTTTAATATATATTGATGGTATATTGACGCTGTTTGCCACTCACAATGCGAAACGTGAAAGACAAACGTGTATCGTTGTTTTTGTTACGAACCCTACGATTGCATGGTTCACTCAAAAGTCACCATTGACCATCGATTGAAACAGAGACAGAAAGGTGACGCTGTTGCGAACGCTGTTCCTTAGAACGCGCCATTATTTGCGCCATCTGGACTTGGGGAAGTAAATCATTTTGTTGTTGAAAATATTAATCGTGTACTTGCGTAATGAAACGAAGAAATTAATAAAAGGCGTTGATCAGTTAATATTGATATCAAAAGTAACAACAGAAAAAATAAGAAGAAAGAAGAACGTATCCAGTACGAACGACCGATCTTTGATAGTATTTCATCGAGACAAAGAATCTGAAATATCCAATACACGTTTCACGGCAAAAAATTGTCGCACGAACGAATCGAGAACGTCGGAATAAGAGTTTCTTTGAATTTATTGGCTGGTAGGTGATTGGCCGCTCCCAAAGGTAGACTTTCTTTCCCTCTTTTATTTTTTCACATTCACGTCCCTACGAAATTTGATTCTCGAGATATCTCCTCGCCAGCATTAAACGAAAAATTCTCTTCGATGACGTTACGTCGCGTGCTAGCCAGTCGCCTGTGCTACACGATCCCGCAAGCTGTAAATCAGCGGAACAATGAACTCGGCGTAGTAAACGTCCACCTCGATATAATTTATTTTCGAACGAAAGCGATAATTAGTCCCGACAGTGGAACTTTCTCGGCGAAACTGTATCATTCGTGATTTTTGCAACAAGATCGACTGACAAGGATCGCCCGTGTCTTGTCGCGTCCATACATCACGCGGTGGCGCTACATGGACGGAACAATAATTTGTAGAAACACGTATACATCATTCCTCATCGGTGCATTCCGATAGATCGCATTGATATCGAAGAAAATGAATGCCAAGATATCGACGCGAATAATTTCGTGATCGTCGAGGCGACGAATTAATTAATAAATTATAGAAATTATTCGCTGCTTGTATCAGTAAAAATCTATATCTACTTTGTAATCATTGATTTTAAAATTGTTAATATATCGTGATGATTAATGTACATATTTAATGCGATATTTCATTAATGCTTTGCGCTATCATGAATTTTAAAGGGAAAGAAAATTCGCTGCCACTCGAATGAACGTTTTATCATTTTATCTACGCCATTTTCAGGATTCAATGAAGTATAATGAATCGTTCAATAGTAGCATAGTTAGTCATCGTTTCATAACAGTCTGTAGGATATAACTTTAACTTAGAAGATAAAGGTTCCTAAATATTTCAAAAATATCTCATATATATATATATATTTACTTGTCGTTGAAATTTGGAACAAATTTTGAACAAACTTTAGGACATTTGAACTAAAAAAAGACAGGACGGACGACCTACTTGCTATTTAATGTATTAAACACAACACCTTGCCTACAAAATTACAAAAAACACAAGAATACGAATGCTTATACATCCTCCTTATTGTGTATCGTTCCAAGAATACGTCTGGCAGTGCAACGGCATGCAAGAAGTAGCCGAAGCAAATTACTGAAAATGAGAGTTGAATCGATAAACAGCACTAAAACCATCGTACCATACCAATATCGCAAGAAATAAAAGTCGGACTGCGGTTAAACCGTGGATTAAAAAGCGGGGAAAAAATGTCCAGCTTCTAATTATCGACCAAATTTGTCGCTGCGAAGAGACGATTCTTCGTGGACCACCCTGTTTCGAATTCCACGACTCGTTCTCCCCACCACTGCGCCTGCGGACCAGCGATAGAGGAACACTTATCGCGTTCGTGCCGGTATGACCTAAGTTAGGTATGTACGGCCGTCGAGCTCGCCAGAGAATACAGAGAACATCTCTGCTTCTCTTCGTTTTCTTTTCTCCTTGTTTCTCTCTGCCTTCCCCTTCTTCGGTGTTCTCTTTCTCGTTCGTTCTTCGTCCTTCTCTCTCCACGTCGCTCGTATGTTTACTCGTCGTTACCATCGTCGTCGCCGCCGCCGCTTCTGTTTCTGCAGTGGGCTCTTTATACTCGACCACACGCGTACACGCGTATACGACGCACACGCGTTCAACGTATACACGCCTCGGTCGTATTTGGATCGCTATATGCGCCACGACGCGCGGCGCATCGCCGGCACACGCGTGTACGTAAATGCGTCGCGAGTAGCCGCTGAACGGCGGAGGGAAGATAAGCGTGCGAAGGAAAGTGCGTTTAGCGCAAGCACGCGCGCGTTTCGGCCACGCACGCGCTCTAACCCCTGTTTGCGTTTCGCGCTCGTGTACACACACCCAACGAGGGTAATTAGCAAGCGCGAGTGGCGCGATTTTTGAACGCAAGACGGTTGAACGTTGGTTTTATTGGCTTTATCTTGGTTGAGTGTTGCTTCGGGTAAACACGAATCGTGAAATGGTCGGTCAGCCTTTTTCGATAATGTATTTTGCGTCAGTAAATGGTTAGGTATAGCTGACCATGTAATTTAAGATTGAAATTCGAAATTTGAAATTTCATTTGTACTTGAGCTTCAATTCGAACTTGAATTTGAACTTGAATTTAAATTTGAATTTGAAACGTAATCAATTCCAAGCTAAGCCGACATACTACAACGGTATATGAATTAATGTTAACAATCGAGGCTATTCTTTTAACTAAAACATTAGAGCGCGTTTTTTTTTTTTTGACTTTTTTAGTAGGAAAGTTAGAATAAACACCTAGCAAGTAATAGGTGCTAGCCGTGAATACCGTCAATTTAACTTTTTTACTCCGTAGAAAATAAAAAAGAAAATAGCGTCACAATACAGGTTTTATGTGACAAATTAAAAAGCACGCGTTAAATAAACGCGCGTTTGAAAGGACGCAAGGTACACATAATTCGCATGCGTTCGCGTCGCAACCACAGACACGTGACACTCACATGTCTATCGGGAGATCGTATCGTCTGACTTTATATTATATGTTCCTCCTACCTAGAAAGTCATTTCTCATCGCGAGCTTTGGTACACGTATCTGCACGCACACACGTGTGAATTCATACATGTGTGTGCTATATATATGCATACAATTGGTTTGCGTTACCAACGTGCGGTTGGATCAAGCAATACGACGAATTGTCAGTGATTTCGAGGAAAGACAGAGAAAGAAAGAGGAAAATGTGAGCATCACGTGTATCGGCGTTCAAGTTGTTTGAACCTAGGAAACGGTCATCAATTAAAAGTAAAGCATTTCCTCTCATACAAAGAGGGAGTGCAGTAGTAGTCATCATGATCGTTGTTTCATGAATACATAATTATCGATTATATTATCTACAGCTTGCAGTTATCATTTTCCTAATTCTTATACGATATATTCATTTGTATTATACACGTATTATGTTCAATTGGCCGATCATGCATATGTAGCAATTATTTGAATGCCATTGAAAATGTCTCGAGCCTGATCAAATCACCTGTATGTATATTCAGCTTTGGCTACTGTATCACTCGATCGCAGAACGAAAATTCGGAATATTCGTCGAGATAATAACCACATAAAGTACACGTGCATGGTGTACACGGAGTATGGTGTTGGAGGCAAAGAGAGAGAACAAATTATTAAGATATATATGAATAATAGCAGTTTCGTAGTTTGAGCGGTCCCAGTGCGTCATATGAAATGGCATTCATAATATTCAAGCAGCTTCATAAAGCAAAGACCGAAATTGTTCATCGTACGAATCGTTCGATAAATTCTATAGAAAGAGGAAAAACAGAAAAGAGTCTCGCTATATAGATAATCTTTCGGAAACGTAGCGAGCGTGACACGTGTGTCTCAAGGGAGAGGTAACACGATGGAAGAATGATCAACGTTGCGCAAGGTGATCGATCGCGATATTCGATTTACGAGAATGGCGTAGGTGTATGTATGTATAGTATAGGGCAGTCGATGGAAATTTGCGAATTTTCTTCTGCTAGCTTTTTTGCAATTCCATTCGATCTCTGTTGCCCGACACTTTATACGCTGGCTCACGAAAGTGTTCGAACGCTTATAGACATTTTTTATCAATGTACATATTACGTGTGCCGAATAAAACATTTTGAAATTTCGGTCAATCATTTATATTGGTAGCGACGATATTTGAAGAGACCATCACGAACAATAATTATATTTTTAATGTCAACGTTCTCCTTGTATACTAATTTTTTACCAAGCGAATGTTTGCGATAAATGTTTCCTACTTTCTATATACATTTCCCGATTGGTTTCAAATTTTACCAACATAGCGATAATACTCGTATCCCACTTAATCAAATTTCAAAACTTCAACACGCATAATATGTTCATAAAACTTCTCTGCGGTTATGAATGTAGGTATGTATATTTCTTTTTCTCAACTAGTTTCGCACACATTGGCCGATTTCGCTAAACATTTCCTCTCCCTTCTCCTCTTTAATCATCTCTCGACCAAACATCATTAATTCTGCACGGCTAGTGTTGCGCGTTAACGTTAGATTTATTCGCATTCCGCTCGAACTTCGATTCGACTAATCCAGGCAAATTGCTATAATCAATCAGATGAGTTCGCTTTTGATTTCCCGGTGCTCGTACAGCGTTAAACGCGCAAACGTCCAGTTTAACAAAAAAGGATAAAAAGAGAGGAAAGTAGGAAAAAAAAAAGAGACGTCTTTTACGCGTTTCACGCGATTGACTCTAACGCCAAAGCTGCCTGCGTTGCATAACAATAACAGCGACCAATTTTATGGTATAGATTTTTTTCAACCACCCGTTACATAACAGCGACACGTGATGTAAAGTGCTGTTACAAGAGAAGCATTTAAATCGTGATGTATCGCGTTGCCGCGAAAGCATCGATATCACGGCACGCAATACAAACATAGAAAAGAAACTTATCGGGATACGTCGAGTTGCCGTGTACCGTAAACTGCTCTACCTT